>JAVRXN010000010.1:89655014-89825014 GCA_033556935.1 Timema podura | reverse complement strand
AAGCGGGTCAAATTAGTTAACTTTTACTCTCAACTAAAATGAGATAGACTACACATTGTTATATCACCTACACTGTTTACGCCTACACAAAGCTAGAGTTTACATAAATAATAGGTTAAATGGTCATGTGTAACCTATTTTCAACAATTAATTCATTTTAATTTCAGGTGCCTATTCAGGCTATCAGTAATTTCCACTGATTATTCTAGCTGATAGGGGAAGAGGAAGGAAAGTTTTGATGAAATGTACCCGTATTTGTTTAGAGAGAGGGCTACGGATAAACTACCCTTAGTAAACCTGGCCGAGAATCAAACCCGACCTCCTTGTCACTGGCAATCTTGTTTAGCTTGATCCTTACGTTTTAAATAATTAAATCAAGTAAGAACTTATTAAAAATAATAAGAAATAAACAATATTATTAATGTTGAAACACATTGACTGTTTCATATAATATACACACACACACACACACACACACACACAGAGTGGCGGATCCAGAAAAAAATGACAGGGGGGCACCATGATAATTTATTATTATTATTATTATTATTATTATTATTATTATATTGCTACCTTACATCCTTTTAAAAATCTCGTATCTGTATGTGAAAATTAATATTTAAACAAGATTTACAAAGCTATGTTGGATAAAAGCCTTTTGAGTCCAATGATAAATGCTGATAAATAATTATTTATCTTTAAGAGTTTGATTTAAGTTTTCGAGTGTGTTTTCTATCAACCATGTTTAGAACCTCTTCAGGATATATTTCAATACTTTTATTTAGACTGGGCAATGAGCCTGGCCAAATTATAGAGTCTTCCCTGACCTATTGTTCTCTAGATTTATTTCCTCAAATTGCATATTACGAAGTGACGTAAATGTTTTTGGAGATCTCCTAGAAAATAATTGTTCAACGTCAATCCAAAATTTTATAGATAGTTTACATCCTTGAAAAAAAGAACGAGTTTAAAGTGGGATAGAGATTATTGTTTTAATATTTTTATTTAGCACCGCGTCTTACTACCCATTCGGGTTATCCGCTTAAGTACTAATTACGCTAATGGATTAGGAATTGGAAGGGTTGAATATAGAGGAAGTGAACCCGCATTTGCGTGGAGGGAGAGTGGAAAACCATTTAGGAAAAACCACCCCCAGTTCACCCGACCGAGATTCGAACCTCGATCTTCCCGTCCTCGGCGGTCGAGCTCAACACGACTAGCGCGTTAGCCAACTACGCCACCGAGGCGGGTGAGATTATTGTTAACTATACGTTGTGTGAAGTAGTACATTGTGCCCCCAAAGGCTTAGTTGTGCAAACAAGATAATTTTAAGGGCAGATAGTGACAAAACAGTAACCGTAATGAGATTACAAAAGGAGGAGTTAGGGCAGTGATTCCTAACCAGGGTTCCGCGAGAATCTCCAACCTTTGTTTTTATTAATCTGACAATATTTTTTGGACAGTGTGGAGATATATAAATATAGCTCATGTACCCGAGGAAGATGAAGAGAATAGTGCCGATAGTAATATTAAAAGTGAGATTGGTAAGAATAGTGATAACCCAAGTTCAAGTACCGGAGGACAGTAATTAGTAATAGTAAATAGAAATAGGCAATAAATAATCCTGAAATATTTTATTCAAAAGTATAAATTTATTATTATTATTATTATTATTATTATTATTATTATTATTATTATTACTCGTATTTAACAACCCTAATGATCTATATGTCTATTTTATAATTTACCCTTGTCGTACCTAATGTGTGATAAGATTTTATGAAATATTTTAAGAGTTCTTCTAAAGAAAAAAGGTTGGGAATCACTGGGTTAGGGTCGCTTTCCCACGCAGGAGGCCAAAATATTATTAATATTGGATGCCTTAGCAAGCTATTTAGCGTTCAACTTGGTTTATTTTAGGGGAGACTTCAATTCAATCTATAATATATACGGATAATATAGATATATCGAGGTGAGTGCTCATAGAAATAAGAATATATAATAAGAGGGCAGGGAGAGGGGTGTTGGGTGAGGGGGTATTGTGTTTTTTTAGAGACCAAAAACAATTATAATGTATTACTTCATCAACAAAGTGGGGGTAGTTAGAGATCTTTACTTTAGTTTACTATTGGTTAGAGAGTAAACAAGACAGTGTTAAATTATTTTCCAAATTAAAACAAAATCAAAGTGAAAGATAACTCCAAATAGTTTCTGAAAGCATCCAATTTCCAAAAGTATGTCGGTGGAAGCACACTTCAAATATATTCTAGAGCAGGGGAGCACACAGAAATTATTCTAAAGGAGGATCCAAAGTATAGAAGTTACAAGTCAATAATCAATTAAATCCATTATTACTAAACAAAATACTTAACGCTATACAGACTAGACAGCGTTAAATCCAATTGGGCATGTTCCACACTCAGGCATGGATTCAAGGGGGTGGGACTAAGGAGCTATAATCCCCCCTTTTTGAGATATTTTTCAAAAATTAAATTGACGGATTGAAGGGTGCTGTGCTCCTCTTCAGACATACGTCCAATGTGTTCGAACAACACATGTTTCACCCCGTTTACTCCGAACCCTGGCTTTCCCGCACACTACCCTCCTATCTCACCACTCCTTTGTGTAGTAAAGTGCGTGTTATTTACTATTGACTTATTTTCATATTTTAACTAAAATACAGTCACTTGAGTTAGGCATCTTTATTTTTAACAGTTCATTTTTATATTAATTTAAAAATTATACTCACAAACTAAATGTAAATTCTACAGTGAATATACCTAGAAATTAAAGCTGGCAATCAAATCGAAGGTAACATATATTTATAACCCATATAAGTTTAATCAGAAACAATTAGGTACAAAATATAATTAAAGGGCACCATTTTGAACCTTAGAATTACAAATTTTTCTCCAGGGATGAAAAGCCCCAAGGGCACGGACCACCATTTTATTGGTTCCTAAAGGTGACCTGGTGGTCTAGGGGTAAGGTGTCAGACTTCTGTGCTGAGGGTCCGGGGTTCAATCCTTGGACCCAGCACAGATTTATCTGATTGCCAAACCCTTCCTTCACCTCTGACAAGACGTGTATTATTCACAACTTGTGAATGTGAGGAATGCCAGGCCTCCACCGTGGTTCGGATCCCACGTTAAACTGTAGGTCCTCCATTTCATCTCACAATCACCCTACCATTACACATTAGCTAAGTGCGTATAACCCTAACGGGTAGTAAGACGCGGTGTTTATGATCTATTGGTTCCTAAAGGTATTTTTTTTGTGGTGTAGGCACGCCCCCCCTCCCCCCTCATGACATAATCATGGATGCACCACTGCTCACACTGTATCAAGACATTGGGTTATTTTCAACCACTGCTTTAAGGTGATTTAACATTGCTAAATCGTCCCTTTGTATTTAATATTTTATTTATCCTTCATGTTCTCCATGGGGGGCTGGGACCCACTGGACCTCCTTTGTGTGTACGCCCCTGTTCTAGAGGAATATTATTTTTAAAATTTTCTGGGAAAGGGTCACTCCAAATATATTCCAGATACAAATCATTTTAAAAAATCCATCTGACAACTCCAAATTTATTCTAAAAGCATCCTATTTTCAAAAATGTCCAGGTGAGGATCATTTCAAATAGCATTTAAAGATTTACATTTTTTTTTAAATTAGAGAAGACCACTTTAAATAGTTTCTAGAGACATCTATTTTTATTTTTCAATTAAAGGCGAGGACCACTCCAGATGGCTTCTAGAAGCATTTAAGTTAAAAAAAATTTTTGTAGAAGACTTCTCCAAATAACATTAAAATAATCTGATTTTCTAAATTTGGGGAGGACATCTCCAAATAACTTTTAGGGACATCCAAGTTTCCAACATTTATTGCGAAATGGGGCAGAGTAAGGGAGAGGTGAAGGGGGGAAGGCAACTTCTCAAAAAACTTATTTTTCGTTTGCCACCGCCGCCTCCCCCTTCCACCCTTCTACACAAATAACGTTCCGCCACCAGTGGTAGCAACCAATCCGTGCAACTGGTACAAAATTATGGTGCACCCCTGAACATTTTTTTTTAATTTACCTACTACTGTCAACAGGAGAATTTACGGCCAAGAGGTTTACAAGGGCGAAAGTTGAGAAATAGAATTTTATAGCTAAATTTTCATAAATAAGTCTTAGACTTTAATTTTTTTTAATACAGTAGTGATGAGTTTTTATTTAACTAGATATATATTTGCTATTCATAAAAATAGAGCCTAAAAAGACTTTTCTAAAATCTTACTGTGGACAGGGGTGGACTAAGGTGCAAAAGAAACAAGCGGACACTTGGGGCACCAGTGGCTGCCATGGGTGGAATTTCGTAGCTTGCAATAACTATAGAAAATACTATTTTGATTATAGTACTTATATTTATATAAAATATATTATGTGACTGTATATACAAATACATCATTGGATGCAATTCTTGTATTGTAAATTATACGTAACCCTTTAGGGTGAAGGTTATCTAATGTACCTAATACTATTTCTTTGTTATGGTACGCAATTAATTATAACTAATGTCAAAACTTTATAGTTCGTTTCATAACTATTCATATAGCCATTTTCCAGTGTAATGGATGGTATGGTATTGTTTACAACTTGATTAAATTATTGCAGACTTCAACAAAGACCCCAGGATTGATTTCATCATCGCCACGATGCTTGAAGGGTGGGGCGGGATGAGGGGTGGCAGAATTATTCTCCGCTTGTGACAATACATTTAGTCTGCCCCTGGCTATAGATATTTCCTTCACCATAATCAGCATGGTTTATGATAGTAGGCTGATAGTATTGATATAAGAAACCCATTATTAGAAATATATTAGGCCTAACAATTAGCACAGAAAAGTCAACAACCCCAAGAACTCCTCCCCCCCCCCACACACACACACCACTAAGACCACACAAACATAGATATTCTATATTAGTGGTTCCCATCCTTTTCCAGTTCACAGACCCCCTCAAGCCAATGATAATTCATCGCGGCCCTCTAACCTCCCCAGCCATACATGGTGAGATAAAAACACTTACACATTTATGGTACTCTACGTAACCAATTATATATATAAATATTGTCGAACTGGAAAAAAGAGATTTTTGAGAAAATTGTGAATACCATATATTTTTATATGATGTGAAAATTCAAATAAAAGAAAATTTAAAAATACTAGGGCTTATATTTGTTTCGCGGGCCCCCACAGGTGCCTTCGCAGATCCCTAGGGACCTGCGAACCCAGGTTGGGAACTTCTATCACATTCAATCTCCGAGTGTGGTACATTTAGTAGACTTATGTCAAATATAACGTGTGGAGATTATTACTAAATTGGACAAGCGGCCAGGATATTATGAATCATGAAAATGAAATAAATACCGTATGTATGCTAGTAGCTATGTAGCTATGTTCACACAAAACTATTTGCTCCCGAAAATTTATAATGGATAACCTATTAATTTAGTTTTCCTACCCCAGACAAAGCTGACTAATCTCCAAATTTATTGGTTCCATAGCTTTGTCTTCAAGTTGGGTTGAATCCAACGTTGTGGACATTTCAATGGGAGTGGACTGAGAAAGGTTTACTCTATCCCGACAATCAGCTTTGTCCTCTCTGCCTGAAGAGAGAAAAACACCTTGTCTGAAAAAAAAAAATTATTTAATTTATTGTTATCGATTATTAATTTTTTATGGCCTACTGTAGGTATATCATGACAAAACACGTTCTAATTTGAGTTAACCGTTTCTTATAGAACATTTGTGTTCACTATTATTATTATTAAAATAAATTTTATATATATATATATACTTTGTTCTATCAAATAAATGTTTCCACGGCTTTCTTTCTGTTTTTTTGCGGCGAGCACAAATTCGTAATTTTGTTTTTTCCCCTCTACGTTTGTCTTCTTTACGTGTCACGTAATCCATTTAAAAAATAAACATGAATATGTATCACAAGCAACTAAATAAAAACTATATAATTGAAAGTATTTCAAACTTAATAGAAAACTAATTAATTACTGTGCCAAACATTGTTTGGGTCTTAATTATATTAAATGAGCAGACTATATTTTTTAACTCATCACTGATTAAATATGACGGGATTTCTGGAAGTCTGCACGGAAACTTCTCGCCTACCGAGGCGGCCCCCTTAATATTGAAAAAGCAAATTCACACTTACTCATAAATTAAATATATTGCTCAAGTTTTTTATATTGTAGAGCTGATTTTGGAACTTTTTCAGTTGAGACAACCAATCAGGCACTAAACATTGTAATAATTGCTTTAGAGTTAACCTTCACGTATCAGAACTGAATTAATATTTATTAAAATTAAATGTTATCTTGGGTGTAATAAAAATTTTGTTTTAATATATAGTTATACATATTTTAAGAAATTAAATTGTCCATTATCACTTTGTTAGTTATTAGTATACGTACAGTAAATATATACTTTTCCCTCTTATTTATCTTTATGTAATGTTTTTTTACAGTACAAGGAATGACCAAATAAATAAATAAATGTTTTATCCAAGCAACAGAATTCAAATTATGGTTCTTTACTTCACAGGACTAGCTTTATGAAACTTCCGGACGGGATTTTAACCCCGTCCTCCTGAATATAGGAGCAACACGGTAAAATGAAACTAACACCCAACCGTTGAACAGTGAACTAGATCCTGTTTTTATACTAATCAATCAGTATGTACTTACTTTGATCCATTAATAAAACGCTTCTTCCCCTTTTTCCATCCTAATTTTTTGCGGCGGGCAGATAGTCGAAGTCTAGTTTTTTCCCCTTTACGGTAGTCCCTTTTGCTTGTGTTATTGTTCATAGTAGTTTTAATTTATCGAAAATAACAATATTATTCTATTTTATTTATATATAATTATAATGGCTATCATAAGAAGGCAAAGCATACACAACTGTTCGGAAACACTTGTGTTATTGTTCATAGTAGTTTTAATTTATCGAAAATAACAATATTATTCTACTTTATTTATATATAATTATAATGGCTATCATAAGAAGGCAAAGCATACACAACTGTTCTGAAACACAGGACCAGTTTGTAAACACATTTCCAGTAAAAGCTACAATAAATATTATTTTTAATATTTTCTAATGAACACCTAAAACTTAAAAATGTGCCGGCTCACTGTGCGTTGTCTCAACTCTCAACAAGGGGAAGGCAGACATCCAACTAAAAGAGCGCATGCGCAAGGAGTCAACTGCCTTTCCTTCTTTCTCCGGCTATTCTTTACTTCCAAAGCGTAGATGGAGGATATGGCTGCGCCACTTGATGGCTGAAAAGCATTAGCTTTGACGCATCAAAACAGCAAAAGGAATTAGCAATTATCTTCACATTTTCTGTTGTGACCCTATCAAAAAATGACTTTATTTGTTTTTGAAAGGTTGTGTCTAGGATTATTTATAAGTTACCCTCGTCTCAGAACTGTGACAATATACTTAAGGCCATTTAAAGGTCATTGAAAATGAGCAAGTTTCGAGTTTTCATTAATTTTTTATATACATAGATTATCAAAATGTAAGGTTGATAATAATAAATAAGCATGTTCCCCACCTTTATCTTCCTTTTGGCTTAAGTCAAGTTTGTAAAAAAATTAAACACTACCTAACCATCGCGTATTTCCTGAACGTCTGCAACGCATTCCAACTCTCTGGTAGGCGGCCCCCTTAAGTGTGTTTATGTGGCTTCAAACCCCAATAATAATAAGAATAAGAAGAAGAAGAATATTCATAAGTTTTTCTTCAATCGTTTAATCATAAGAATTTTAATGTCTAGATCAAATCTCTTTAGTACATTTTATGTATATGAGTACAAAGCCAAAATATGAAGGGTTTTCTCAAATATAAATTAGATATTTAATAATTCTAACCATTGGTTTTAAAATTAATACTATCAAAACTTAACAACGTCAAGAAAATTGAGTTCTATTATCGTGATGATCGAAACAACTTTTTGTGTTGATCACAATGTTAAGAGGAGGGAATCTTTTGCACACACTAACATTTCGTTAATCTTGCAGGTGATTGCTAATTACTTATTTATTTTGCCCTAATATGCGTCTTTCTACTTGTCAAAGCTATCCGCATATTTAGTTAGGAAAGAAAAAGTTAAAATCGAGAGGGAATGTACCCTCAATTGCGTGGAGGTAAAATGGGTAAAAAAATACCTCACTATCACCAGCCGGGATTCGAACCCCAACTTCCCTGTCACAGGCAAACCAAACTAGACTAGAATGATGCCTTTTTCCACGTGCCCAATGATATGGGTCGCTAATTATGATTTTTTTTTAGTTCGAATATACTCAAAATATTTGGAAACTCTACAATTGGCTTGTCGGCAAAGATGCCTATTGGGAAAGAACATAGTTGAACGATGACGCCACCTACATTCCAGGCCATTATAGCTCTGGGGTGTTCTCTGCCATTCTAAATTTAAGCTCTTTCCAAACATTTTTTTTATTTCAAACATTTAACATCATACTTTGTTTGATATTCCATCGCTAACTCGCGGTAAATAAAATAAATAAATACCACTTGAATTGTTTTTTAAGTTCTAGTTATAGAAAAAGAAAACGAGACAGAGAGAGGAATAGAGAAGGGGAGGAGAGGAGAAAATAGAGTAAAAGTAAAATGTGAAACATGTTGTTACTGCTTGTTCTTTTTCAATTTAGAGCCAAATGGCGTTCAGCCAAAATCGATTCTCACGTAGTGTTTTTGTATTACATTCCAAAGGTACTGAGTCACACGTTACACGATTTTTATGGCGCACTTATCACACTAACAAAAATAAATGTTATAACACTACTTCCTTTTTATTCAACAATAAATATTTATGTGCAACTCAAAAAAATTAAGTTTATTATGGCTTATTTGATTGCTTCCTGAAGCTATTTTTTTTTAGTTAAATAAAATATTATTACAATCTGTGTATAGTTATTTTACTGGCACTTTCCTTGTTGAAAATTTGAATTAGTTCCGTAGCTCGTAGTCGGTTGGCGGTCGCTAAGCTCAGGTAACGAGGTTCCCTGCCAGAAGGTGAGTAAAGTTTATTTCTTTCGTCACCATTCTCCGGTTTCGGATTTTGACGATATGTCATCTTTTTCCCTTCTTCTTCTTCTTTTTTTTTTTTGTACATCACAGACAATGCTAATGTGTAGGCCTACATAAATTCTGTTCATGGTCCCCTGGTTGTGGAAAAGTTTTTTATAGACAAATTTTTGGATCTTTTTTAATCATTTTGAAATTTTTAGGTCATGTTTTCTTTGTGACAGTTTTTTAATAATTGTTTGCCATTTTTTAGTCATTTTTGGCGTTTATGTTGAATGAGTATATATTTAAATACTATTGATATTTTATAAATGCATTAATCTTCAAATGTAAACATTTTAATCGCACATTTGTCGGGATGAGAAGATAATGTAAGGAATGAACCTTGTATCCAATTTGCCTGTATGGTTGTAAAATACACATTCCTCTGGTGAGACACTACAACTAGGCTGAAGAGGGTTGCGTCGGGAAGGGATAGCTGTTACTTCTCAAGCAGATAATTAAAAATCATTGTTGTATCTAGCAGAATGCAAGAGTTTAGTTGTTAATGCCTTCAAATTACATACATGTATACTTTAGTTTTAATTTGTGAAGTGCGTGTTTGAATTAGTCGTTTCCATTCACTACGAATTTTTGTTCAATTTAAGTGATTTTTTAGAATGTTTATGTGATTTTTAGGTCCTTTATTGACGATTAATAAGTCATTAAAGTCCTAGCTCTGATAACCTTCAATGAATATTAATTAATTAAATCATTTAGGTTTCAATGCATGTTCGTAATAACAATAAAGTTGTACTAATTTGACACGTGATCTAAATATCAAGCTCATTTAGTCTGGTTAGCCGGCGACTAGGGGGTCAAGGTTCAAATCCTGATCGGGTGTATTGAGGGTGGTCTTCCTAAATGGTCTCCCATTCTACTTACACGAAAATGCAGCTACATTTACTCTAAACTCTATCTTCCCCATGCCTACCTCATTAGCGAAATTTATATTGGCCTGTATGCGTATAGCCCGACCAGATGAGAAAAATAATAATTGAAGGGCACAAGAAGATAAGGGTGAATATTGAGGTAGCTAATTCCTTGAGAGAAAGAGAAAAAATAAGAGCAACCGTCAATGTGACAATGGTATACGAGCGGTCTAGGATGTTAGACTCGCATTGCACTTGGTTGTTGTTAACACTAATCCCTGCCAGGTGTAGTGATGGTGATTTTTCACATAAGATTTTAGATTTTTTTCATCTCTCATAGATAATTCTGGTGCATTTACTCTAAGCTACTCCCTCCTAATATAATCATCTTAAACTAAGTCGTTAATATTATTTGCGTTAAATACTCTATAATTTTTTTAAAATTACATTAAATTCAATATTTTTAGAATGTATAGAAATTACTCATAAAATACAAGTATGATGTTTTTCCATGATGATTTATTCAATCTAAATTATTATTCAAACTGAAAAGTTAGCTCAGGGACACTCCGTGTTTTTTGATTAGGTGTTTGCAATTTTCTCTCTAAAGTCCAAACAATTACTTTTTCATTTTAACTAGAATTAAATTTCTCATTACCTGGTTTGGTGGCCACTCTCGTGTTAGACTACACTACCGATAATAGGGAGGTCGAGGTTTGAATCCCGGCTGGGTGTACTAAGGGATGTTTTTAATACGGTGTTCCATCATCCCTCCATGCAAATGCTGGTACACTTCCTCTAAATTCAACCTTTTTATCCCTAGATCATTAGCATAATTAGTATATGTGCGTATAACCTGAACAGGTAGTAAGACGCGGTGCTAAAAAACCTTTCTCATTCTGTATTCCTATATTGTAAGTCGTAGCTAGATCTTGAAAGAGAAATATGGAGGTAAGTAACACTAAAAACAAAACTCTTTCAAGCGCTGACATCTTATACTCCCAATAAAATTATAACTTTAAACGAATGGTTTAAATATTCAAGATTTAAGTACCCATGCTGGTAGAGAAAGAGGAGGGGTGCATTTGAATCAGTAAAAAAGGGACTTTGATGGTGCTTGGTCCCCAAGCCCAAATGGGATTTGAGGACTCTATACCAATACGTTTTTGAAAATTTAGTGCCCCTGTAAGTTATTTGGAGTTGTCCTTATCTCGAAATTTTTGAAAATTATTTTTCTATTTTTTTAGCACCATGTCTTACTACCTGTTCAGGCTATACGCATATGCCTCAGTGGCGTAGTTAGCTAACGCGCTAATTTCGTGTTGAGCTATACTGCCGAGGACGGGGAGATCGAGATTCAAATCTCGCTTGGGTGAACGGGGGGGGGGGGGGGGGTCCTAAATGGCTTTCCACTCTCCCTCCTCGCAAATGCAGGTTCACTTCCTCTATATTCAACCTTCCCAATTCCTAAACCCATTAGCGTAATTAGTACTTAAGAATATTACCCGAACGGGTAGTAAGACGCAGTGCTAAGTATAAGTATTAGTATTCTAATTACGCTAGTGTGCTAGGGATGAGAAAGGTTAAGTTTATAGGAAGTGTACAGGTATTTTCGTGGAGAGAGAGTGGAAAACCATTTTGTAAAAACCTCCTTCAGTATCCCTGACCAGGATTTTAATCCTGATCTCCCCGTGATTGGCAGTCAAGTATACTGCAAGATTAGCGTCTCAGATCATGCGGCCACTGAAGCGGGTATTCTTATCTTAAATATCTGTAAACTGTGTGATTAACATAGTGGCATTTAGACAAAAATATTTTAAACGTGTGGGGGAAATTCCCGGTAATTCACTCTCATTACTTATTATTATTATTATTATAGCACCGGTCTTTTTACCCGTTCGGTTATACGCACTTTACGCTAATGTGCAATGTAGGTGATTGTGAGATGAAATGGAGGACCTACGTTTAAACGTGGAATCGAACCATGGGGGAGGCTGGCATTCCTCACATTCACAAGTTGTGATTAATTACACATCTTGTCTCTCATTACTTAAGATAGATAATATAGATACAAATGAAAAAACCAGAAAAATATTGTTATGTTTAAATTTCAACAATATTTAAGATGAGATTTTAAGTCAAAAAAAATCTTTTTTGGACAAAATAAATTAAACATTGCTTTGGTTGATAAAACTAGTTTAGTTTCCTGTATCTAATATCAATGGTTCTTAAATATTTATCATTAACTAACTTAAATCTAGTACAGACACAATACCCAGCCCCCGGACGTTAATTCATCACTGTAAAAGGAGGCGAAACCCACATTTCACTAATGATATTTTTTTTCGGTTATGCTGGGAATCGAATTCGGAACTAACTGAGCTTATGTGTCGGACCGTAAAAATACTGGCCTTCAGTGAATCAACCATATAGTCTCTTAACTGCATACAGTGCCACAAATGCCACAAAAATATGTCCCTGCCATCATTAGGAGAGAAGGGGGTAGGGGAGTTGGATGATTAGCCCCACCTAAAATAACAGAGATACCAGAAAAAAAATTTCAAATGCAGCACAAAAATACTTGTATAAGTAAATAGAAGTCTATTACACAACCACATGGAAGTTGAGTTAATTCAGATTTAAATTAATATATCAATATTATAACAGATTGAAGTGTTTGTCAATAAATTCCCCCCCTCCCCCCCCAGTTAGGAGTGCTAGGGTTACTCATGCACTAACAAACCTTTGTAACAATGGTGTTCTATTTTCAAGTCACACTAAATTTTACAAACATGTAGTACCATAGAAGTTTCAAAAATGCTATTTTTAACCAAAAATAAAATTTAAAAAGTTATATTAAAAAAAAGAGATTTAATGATTCCATCACCCGATTTCGTGTCCGCATGGTCTAAGCCTGAGTCACTATCAAGATAGACTGGAACGCAGATGACGGGGAGATCGGGTGGGGTTTGTTTCCCGGTTGAGTGAACTAAGGGTGACATATCCTAAATGGTTTTTCCTCTCTCTTTCACTATAAACGAAAATGTGGGTTTACTTCTTCTAAATTTAACCTTCCTCATCTCTAACACATTAGAATATTTAGTACATACGTGTATAAGCCGAACGGGTAATAAGACGTGGTGCTAGAAAAATGATTATCAAATGTGTTTTTTTCGTGATCTTTGCTGCTATTCCTACTTAGAGGAGGAGAACAAAGAAGTTCTTTCCAAACATTTGTTTAGGTTTTGTCTCTTTGAGAATACTTTCAGCCTGTGGTAATACACCGCATCTTTCTCAGAACTAGTTCAAGGTTTAGGTGAACTTATATAAATATACAGCACTATTGGGCCAAAATAGAAGGGAAAAGTGCCCTTGGGCACGCGATGATTTTTGAAGGCCTCAGTGGCAGAATACGATAAAAGACAGTCTCCGGTCTATTGTGATTTTTAAATTTAATAAAATGTCATGTAGCTTTCATCAGCAGCCATGTTTGTTCGCAGTGTTATTTTTTAACTGACTCTTAAGGTAAAATGCAAAACTTCTTTGATTTAACGTTATAAATGTTTCTAACGTTTTCTTACAGAGCTGAAATTAGTTTCCACTATTGAAATAAATTTAATCGTTAACGATTTGAGTTTGGCTCTAAAATATTTAAAATAGAAACATGTTTTGTTACCGTTCTGCTTTTGTTTGTGGTATATTAATGTTTACAGTTTCATTTCAAGAACTTACTTAGAGCTAATATTGCCCATTATTTCACAAGAAGTGTATTTATACAGTTGTTAACACGACTGAAGCTGTTCCTTGAACCCAATTTCTTTTTTAAAAAGAATCAATGACAAAATAAGATTGAAATACGTTAAGAAAGGGTGGTGAAAATTTGACAGCTAAAAAGATAAGTGTATCTGGCTTCTGGCCACATACTTCACGCAACTCGCCATAAAAACTTGGCAAAAAAAATGTCGAGAAAGGGAAGAGAGAAACGAAGGTGGGATTGGCAAGAAGTTAAGTCACCAACAAATGACGTCTGTTAGCTGCGTCTGTATTTCTTTCCCCTATGGCCCCCACTCCACTTTTTAACAACGCGTTCTCGTAACGAGTCCAGGGTAGGAGAATGTCAATAGTCTAAAAATATCTCAGGAATGTCCCTTTTTTAAAAACGAACACGTTGTGTGAGTTGACTTTTGAACTTTTCGGATATAACATGTTTAACATTTCGCAAAGGTAAATTATGTTTAAACATGTTATTTCTAGAGTTACATATTACATCCCACGCTTCCCTCTAATCCAAGTGCCAGATATTACATAATTATACTTCTTTCATATTTTTAAGTTTCGTAAAGTTTTGCACATAAATATTTCGTCACTATTGAAATGTTAACGATGTTTACCTTGTTCCTACGCATGCGCAGAAAAGAGGGGGGAAAAAAAGGTTAAAAAAAAGTCATGAACATTCGTTCCTCAAGTTTAAAAAAACAAAATACCATAGCTCAGGGGAAAAGAAGGGAAAGGGGTGGGGGGTTAAAAACGGAAAGGAATTCCCGGAGCAAGAAAAAAAAACTCGCGTGAGCAATAGCCGACGAATGCTAAGAGCGCCTAGTGGCGTCCACTGACTCAGACGCTAGAACGTTGCCGAATCTCTTCAACGTTTGGTGACAGCTCGCTCTAGCTCCATTCACGACACCACTTTCAAGTAGAACTACTTACTGTTAGCTGGCTTCACAAAAATGAATCCTATGTATTTAACTTGTAATTTCCGTACTCTTTCTTGTTAATTATATACTATATATATTATTTATTTAGCATATAGTGTGTGTGGGTGTTTGTGTATATTCTCACTAAAACACTAAATATAAGCAAAAAAATCATTAGTTTTTGGTTTTCATCGAGATATTTTTGTCCATGTGATTAACCTTATAGTAAAGACTTAATGAATTCCATCTAATTTTTGCATTGTATCGATTTATAAAACACTTGAAAGCTCGCGTGTAATGAATTGTCTATCCTTTTAAATAAGTGGAGTGAAATTCTAACTATTTAACAATGAAGGTCATCACTGAAGAGTCTATTGTAAATTACGATGAAGAAACGGTCACACGCAAAGACAAACTCAACCAATCTCCAGATATGAGACTTAAAGAGAGTATACCAGAATCTACAGTAGAAAGGTAATTGCTGCTCTTATAGAAATACATATTTGTGGCCTGATTTCTTTCGAATAACCATCTGGGAGACCTTTTCCCTAGGAGAATCCTACTTTATAGGAGGGTTCTAGTAAAAAGAAATAATTTTCAGGACGGTATTCGTAAGCAAATTGGGTTATATCAATGGTTTGTTATACTTAATTATAATTACTCTCATTAGATTCCAGATTTACTATGCAGCCTTCAATCAAAAGGTTATATAATACTATGATTTACGAAAAATCTTAAACTAGAACTGGGTCTTACATTCCAGACTTAAACGCGAGCATGGGCGCCCACATATGGGCGATAAAGTGGGCTCCATCACCCTAATCACTCTGCAATATTTTTTGGTTGTTAATTTATGGAAAAAAATTAAAATTGTGTGTTTGGGATTTGGCTGCAATTTGCCACTAACAACTTTGAATCATCAATATCCAAGTTAACAGAGATAAAAGTGATAAAATATAGATTTTCTTCCATCCCCTCTTTAACAGCTTTCTTATTATTTTACTCTGTTCACTAAACTTATGAAAAATATTAGGTTTCTTTTCAATGGTTTCAGCTACAACTACATATTATTTTTTGTTAATTTTTACAAGGAACATTTTTTGGTGAAATTTTGATCTTGAATTCATGTAATTAGCACAGAATTATGTTCAGATGATCTAAAATTCCCTACCACAAGGTTAAATTCTTTAAATTTCTTCTCGAAGGAAGGAAGGAAGGAGTCACTCACATCCCCTGCAGGTGGGATTCCAATCAGTCCCCCATTTAGAAAGCCACAGTGGTGACCTTGAAAGCGAGGCCTAGAACCAGCTACTTGAATGTTTGGGTATTATAAATATATTTTGCTCGCAGTCAAATATATTTGTCTGACACCTCAATTCAGTCGTTAGCCTGTCTGTCCACTGAGCCAAGCGTCCCGGGTTAGATTCCTGGCATTGCCGAAAGAAAGATTTACTATTATTAAAATGTGGGTTTCCCCCCTTTCACAGTGATAAATTAATGGCTGGGGGCTGGATGTTGTGTCTATTTTATATTTAAGATGGTTTTTAAGCCGTGTGCTGATTATGATCAGTCGATTCAGAGAGTGCACATTAAATACCTCAAATAAAAAAAATATTTGGCAATGATTATAGCTACATTATTAAACATTGTAATTGTAATCTTATTTTTAGTAAGAGTTTCCGCTAAAGGTATGTTTCATATTATTAAGAATTATTATTAAAATTAGTAAACGGTATATAATCTCAGCAGTATCTTGGTGGTAGAGCAGTGACGCGTTATATATTAAAAAAAAGGGGGGGGGGGGGTCTTCAATTCAATTCCCGTGTTCAGATGTTAATTTTTAACATATATTTAAATGAATACGAATACTTGCGAATAAGAATGATCCATATCAAATGTTAGTTCAACGTATTGTATATTAATTATGTGCTATGATACTAGCATGAATTGTGTTTATTGAGTTAACCAATAACAACTAAAACTAGTGGTAAAAAAACACTTATTTAGGACTTAATTTGTATAAATTACCTTCTAATTTTAGCATTTTATTTTTACATTGTCCCACCATTCTAAGAATAAATTAGACAATTTTATGAGTGCCCTTGGTACTCGATACTTGTAGATAACTGAATTGTACCCATTTGGAATGGTTACCATTCCAGTATTTCTCAAACATGTGAACTGATTGAAAAATCGGGATTGGAACCACTGGAATTATAACCAAGAAATTGGCATTGTATCCATTTGGAATTGTATCCATTCCAGTATTTCTAAAACAAGCGACCTTAGTGAAAAATCGGAATTAAACTCACTGGAATTATATCCACAAAGATTGAAATTGTATCCATTTTGAATGGTATCTATTTCAGTTTTCTCAAACAAGCAAACCTAATGAGAAACTAGAATTATATCCACAAATGGTGGACGTTTAAGTTTTAATTATTATGCTAAAATTGATGAGACTTTTTATTAGTCCAAAGTTACTAACAGAGGGCAGACAAAAAGCCATTCAAAAATTGTACTGAGGTGAGCACTCTTATTGGACTAGCTGATCCCGCAAATTAGTTTGGGGCACTATCACTAGGAGCAGCTTGCAATGACGTCACAGAGGAATTCGCATGTGTGGACGTTAAGTCCATAGAAAAGGAAGTGTGAAGTCTATGTAAAATTCGCCATTACTGTTTTGTTAGCAATTTGTCGTTTATTTTAAAGGAGTTTAGCTTGATTTTATATTTTATAACGTGGTTTATTTATAAAATAATGCATTTAGTTACATTTGGTTGAATTTGATATAAGAATTGATTAATTAACATTTTGCAATAGAAAATACATTGTGTTACAAGTGTAACGTCCCACTGCGAATCTTTTAGTTCGCGGCACTAACACCGCGAGCGCTATTAATGTGGTTCTCTTTGCCAACATTAGAGTGGCGTTTCTATACTTATCCCTTTTCTACGCCCCGCGTCTACTAGACTCATTGATCTCTTAATATAACTGGATGGACATACACATACACATTGCCAAGGACCAAAGCGTGACGCTCAAGTTTATCGTCTGCTACACTGTGGGGAGACCGATTTAACGGTTTCTTTCAATGTTCTTATGCGAAAACATGTCTCTGATGAATAAAAGTGTTATTGTTTGAAAATAGTGAAGTATTATACCACACTTTCCCGAAGAAACATTTACAATAAGGATATACAATTCAGTTTACAGGTAGTACTGTACAAATACGAATAAAATATCTAAAATATTTAAATATGTAGTTATCATCAATGTTGTTTACAGTCTGTCAAGACTACACTTCATATTTAAAGTTGATTATTAGCTTGTATATTGGTTTCAGAAACCATATTATATTGAAAGTTCTATACATATAATGAATAAATATCTTAAAACTTGATTACATTTGTTTAAATGACAAACTTTTATAGTTGCCATACATTTAAACTATCACTTAGGTTATAGGCTTGTAGAAAGTATTATTATATCACCATTTAAAAAAAAAAGGGGTGACTCAAATCTTGTATATTGCTCTCAGAAACCATATTATGTTGAAAGTTCGATAACTATAATGAAATAACTTAGCTAAAAACTGTATTAAATTTGTTTGAATGACATACTTTGTGTAGAAGTCATACGTTAAAATGATAATTTAGATTATAGGCTTGTAGGAAGTACGGTATCTCCTAAATCTTGATTTTGGTAATAATCCCAATCTGTAAGGCTTTATTTCGTAGCAGAATACTATCATATATTTAATATTTTGGTAGGATAAACGGCCATTTAAAACGAAAGTAGAAATTTCCTACTGGAAGGTCTTTTATACTAACTAAACACAACTATAGGGTAGGATTCTGGTACGAGATTAAGCCTTACAAGTGAGTTTTCCTTAAAAAATCATCGTATATATTAGGCTACATCAACTTATTTAAAGAAAACACTAATCAGCTTCAAACTTTGTTATGCTCTTCAAAGCTTTTACTAATATATTTATTTAATTTAACTAATCACACATTGGTGTATCTCATATATTCAATCAAATTAATGAACGATGTCAAAATGCCACATTGGCTTGAATGGGTGTAGGAGAGAAAGAAATACCCGAAAGTTTTTTTCTCTCTTATACAATTATATGCAGACAACAGCTCGAAAATTTCAGCCACATTATGTCCATCCGGTTATATTAAAGAGATCAATGACTGGACTCTAGTAACTAGAATGCAGCAGGTAAATATATTTAATAAATTCTCATAGTGGAGTTTGTTCATATTTTAAAAATAAAATACATTTCTATCATGCCTGAACTGTCAATGTTGTTTTATTCATTTGACCTTTAAAATACAACAATTTTGTTATATATGTATCCAGGTCTTCATCAGATGAATCTTGGAGTAGTACATCATCTGCCACTTCCTCTTCACTTGAAGAAGTTTCTGATCGTACCAGTTTCACGCTGTTCTTTTGTTTCTCAATATTCCTAGAATAAATGACAACAACAGAAGACTGATGTTTTCTCAATTGTTTGTTCAGTAGATGGTTCTCCAGTTAGAGAGTGAACCATTACTGGTAAATGTTCTTCTGCACTTGACACACTCATTTCAGGAGGAACAGAGAATTTTATTTTTTATTTTAGAAGCACATTCGCCGCTAGGACTTGCATTTCTTAAAACTTGTAGAATTTCAAGGAAAGCTGAATTTACTGCTTCTTTATGTCCTGATGCCTCTTTTCTTGCAATGCGCTGTAATAGTGGTCCCAAATCATAGGGAAATATTCCGCATTTCTTAAAACCGTTTTCTAAATTTGTTTTTATATTAGGCTGCATAACTTCAAAGCACTTTTTCAACAGAAATGGGAACTGTTACTTCGGGAGTACAATATACTTCAACCCTTAGGGTATTTTCTTCCATTCTGTCAATACCTTCCTCCAAACCACTTTTAATGGGTAAAAGAAGCCACATCAATTAATTGGCTGGGTAAGGTGCGTACTATTGGCCGGGAGGAAAACGAAATAAATATTTTCCTGCGAACATTTTTGAAAATTTTTAACATTCAAGTGGGGAAACAAATTGTCAGCAATTACCACTTTCTTTCCATCTTCGATGTGGAGCAAAGTACCTCCCCCAAAAGACTGAAAACATAACCTCAAGTTCAAATTCGCTAATAATAATAGAAAATATGTATTTTTTTATAAAACTGTTAATTGTTTGTAATCAGCACACATTACCTGATAATAAAAAATACACTTACCTTTTGGATCTTATTTTAAAATACTGAAAACAACAACTCTTTCCCGCAAATTGAATTTTATTTCCGGACACGCGTTAAGATAGCACTCACATTGGTGAAACTCATTGCATGAGATGGGAACCATTGAAAATTTCCAGCAAAGGAGGTACTGCCACCTACTGGTAAAACATGAAAACAATAACAAATGATTCTTACAACACTCGCTAGATGGTGCTAAAACATTTTTTTTTCTTTTTTGGGGCAAAGTAGCTTCACTTGACGGTACCTGTCTTCATTTGGCTACATTATTTTAGAGGCTCATTCTAATAATTTCAATTTCAATTTACTTTATTATAGTCCCTGCTGGCCAACACTAAAAAGTACACAAGAACCTACTTTACTTAAAAACATAATTACATAAAATAATTAAAATAAACATTTATAACTAAGTAATAATACACACAAAAATAAAAAATTATTACAATAAAATATACTAATAGATAATAATAATAATAATAATATATAATAATAATAATAATAATAATAATAATAATAATAATAATAATAATAATAATTAATAATAATAATAATAATATAATAATAAATAATAATATAATAATAGCCTAATAATAATAATATAATAATAATAATAATAGTGTTTGTAATATTTAATTTGTTTCTGTCTAACTTGATCACAAAAACAAAGAATCAACTTCGAATCCAAGTAGAAATGTTAAGACTGTACCCGGTAGTGAAAATTAGAAGATGGGGAGAGCGAGGCCTACTGTTCACAAAACTATTACTATTAGTAAGACTGTAATAACATTAAGAACACAGAACTACTAGTAAGACAGTAGCAATGATAATAAAATTGAGGGAGCTAGGTCTACCATTCACAGAACTACTAGTAAGACTGTAGTGAGATAAAAACATGAATAGAACGAGGTATATTGTCCTCAGAACCTCTAGTAAGACTGTAGTAACAATAAGACCATGCAAGATCTACTGTTCAAAAAACTACTGGTAAACACGAAGAACATGGAGGGATTGAGGTCTACTATTCACAAAACTAATAGTAAGATTGTAGTAACGATAAGAACATGGAAGAAGTGAGGTCTCCTGTTCACAGAAGTACTAGTAAGACTGTAGTACGATAAGAACATGGAGGAAGTGAGATATACTGTTAACAAAACTAATAGTAAGACTTAGTAACAATAAGAACATGGAAGAAGTAAGGTCTAATGTTCACAGAAATACTAGCAAGACTATAGTAACGATAATACATGGAGGGAGTGAGGTCTACTGTTCACAGAAGTACTAGTAAGACTGTAGTAGCAATAATAAAATGGAGAGAGCAAGGTCTACTGTTCACATAACTACTAGTAGGACTTTAGTAAGGATAGGAACATGGAGGAAGCAAGGTCTACTGTTAATAGAACTTCTAGTTTAACCACCAGGGTTTGTGGTAAAGCTAGTATTTTCTGCCCTAACTGGTACTGGAGCCTCGGCTCAATTCTGACAAGTAAAAGATCTTTGCATAATAGTTTTTCTTGATCCTTATAAGTAAATGCTGGTGCACCTCTCACTATCTTAGGTCCCTATTCATATATAATGTGATGCAGGGCCATACCGATAAAATCATAAGCTCAACCCCCAATCCACCATTCATCACCTGAAAATATGATTAACATTCTTTTTATTCCGCCTTCGTGAGAATTTGAGTTTCATAGATTTAATTTAACCTTCCCCAATTATGTTTAAATAAACATTACATTACTTCAAGAAGGGTCTAATGTTAAAATTCTTCCTTGTCATTTTTTGTTGGGGGACTTCACCGCCATAAGTCACCAGAGCTCATTAATTTTCAGTGGATGGCTAGAAAAATGACTAGATCTACTTTCACATATCCATGTCATTTGATCCTCTGCTGTCACTATTAATATATATTATTAATACATATAAAATAACACCAATAAAATAGGAAAATGTTCTCAAGTTTGACCACAATTGGAATTGGACTTCCCTACCCAAAAATATGTATTTGTACTTGGCAAAATAATTGAGTTTTCACTTTTGGCTCAATGCATAAAAGCTCTAATAAAGGAGCTTTCCAAGTTTGTCTTGCACACATTGTTATTAATAATATAGTCATATATATATACATATAATTATATAAGTCAGGAGTTTAGATCTAAAAACACTTATTTAAATGAATTTGGATTTTAAATATATCATAATTATTTTGGACTTTCTGATATTAATTCTGTTAAAGCATCTTTTTGTTTTCTTAATTTTAGACTAAAAGAATCTTCCTATCCAACGCGGCACAAACTCACGGACGTGTCGGAAGTCGAAGATTGCCTTTTGATCTGCTCTGCCTCTGCCGTCAGACCAGACAGTTTTCCTGAGCTTGGAGTAACCTGCCTGGTGAATGCCGCAGCCGAGTTGCCGGACCCACCTTTGCCCAAAGGGCACGTGGTCAGCTACATTAAAGTGGCAATCAATGACCGGCCCTCGGTCGATCTAAATGAACATCTTCATTCCGTAGCTGATATAATTGAAAAGGTATTATTTTAAGGTGGAAAATGTACTAACTAGTATTCATCAGAATGGCTGTGTTAAACAGGTGCGCTCTCCAAATTTTAAAGTCTAAGTCAATTAATTTTGAAGACTTTAAAAGATATGTAGAGAATATACTAGAACATGTAATTGTATAACATATCAAATACATTTGATAATTTTTAGCTAAGTCTATATTCTAGAAATGGTAGTGGTATTTTTGGCATCAATAATGTTACCACTCTCTATAAGTGGGACTACCAGGCATTTGTACTTCACCCCATTTGATTTTTTTAAATTTCATAATTTCTCTGCTAAGAACCAATATTACACTGCCACACTTTTGTTTAAATTATTTTTAAAATCAACCTGTGTCATGTATAGTAAAATTATCTACTATTTTAATTAATCAAAACTTGGAAAAATATTTTTGTCTTGTTTTTGTTGCTCAGCCTCAAATTGGTATGCAGATAAATTCGTTGAAATTGTTAGAAATTGTTTATTTGGTGCAAATCAATAAGACAACAAGGCTGCTTTAAAAATATATACTCTCCTTACCTTGATTGATCTCACTATGGCCCTACTTTATAAGCTACACCATTGTGGGACCAAACAAAGAAAGTTTGTTCTTGGCCAGGGAATCAGACCAGAAAGCTGGTTATGAATTTATTGAATGAAACATAACATTCAGTTTCTTATGTTCTGCAGGTTCGTCGTCAGGGAGGCCATACACTTGTCCACTGTGTAGCAGGGATAAGTCGGTCTGCAGCACTCTGCCTTGCCTACCTTGTCAAGCACAAACAAATGCCATTAAGAAAAGCCTTTAACTACCTGAAGACATGTCGACCTTGTATACGACCTAATTCAGGATTCTTCAATCAGCTGATCGAGTTTGAACGAGAAGTACTTGGCACTACCTCTGTCAGCATGGTCCACAACCAGGCTGCTGGGACATTCATCCCAGATGTTTACGAACCCGAGTATCAAAACATGCTGTGGTATCAACAACACTACAATCGTAATTTTGGTAGACATTGATTATTTGACCAAATAGATGGTTCCATGAGTAGTCATAAACATTCGGATGGACCCAACTTGCAACATGTCAAATTTAAAAACTAATGATTAATGAACAATACAGTTAATTTGTATTTAATGTGTTACTATTATTATGTATAATAATAATTATTAGGTGTGTGTCTGTTCCAAAAAAAAAAAAAGACTCACATAGTGATTAAATAAGTATTTGTTTCATGTTTGTAAAGTCGAATTTCTAACAATGTTAGTGACAAATTTTAATATTTTGTACTTAGCTTTGTTTGTTTTTGCATGGTTGTAAAGTTATTTATCAGTTTAATATGTCATAAACAAATTTGCATTTATATGTTTATTTTAGAATACTAGATGCCATGTTTAAATGACTTGTATAGTAGACACATTAAACAAAACATATTCACATATTAGTGGTATCATAAGAAAAAACAAATAATTAACACACCTTAAACAAATTTAAATGGTAATGTATAAGCATAACATCTGTTTTGAAATTTGACAATAATTTCAAGCTTATATTTATTGCATAGTCAACTGTTTATTACATTTTATTTATAAATACAAGTAGTGTGGAGCAGTTCATTTGTAAAATTATGATTTGACCTTTATAAACCTGGGTAGATAAGTGTTTTATATTAAAAACTTTATTCAGACAAAAGTCCCCCCTTGTTGATAAATTGGTGCATCATGAAGTTTTTCTTTTACAAGGAGGGATTCATTTAGGGAACTGAGGGGTTAAACACAGCACTTATTTTCATTATTGTTAGACATTGCAAAACAATGAATAAAATTAGGAGTATTGTATGTGTATTTGTATTTCTTATGAAGTTGAAACTATTGGAAAATTTTGGCCAAAAGTTTTGAAAACAGAAATTATCACTGAACATTTGCACTTTATATATTTTTCACTCCAAATGGGTCTTAGTAATAGGGATGTCAAGGATGTTTTTAAATTTGGAGCACAAGCATCAATATTAAGAATTAAATATTTTATAATAAAACAAAGTCTATTAAACCAAACCTGGCATGCTTTGTATCAAGAGTCAGCAAACCTTTTGATATTGCGGGCTGTATGGTTTTAAAAAGATATTTGCAGGGCTGGTTTGAAAAAATTATCGAGCAAAATACTTCAACTTATATTTCTCATATAGTAATAAATTTTTTAGCACCCTGTCTTACTATCTAGTCATTAGCTATCAGTCTGATTTTATGAAAACAATTGTTTGTTTGCTAAATTTTTTGTGGGCCAGATTAAATCGGTCAGTGGACCGGATCCGGCCCGCAAACCGTGATTGCCAACCGCTGCTTTGTACATTGCAGTTATATGCACATATGACATAACTAGATAACTAAAAGGTTATAAATTAAGTCAGTCATGTTTTATGCTCAAAATGTATAGCATTTAGATACACAAAGATCATTGTTAATAGAACTTTTATGTTTTACATAAACATAAATTAAAATTATATATAAATACAATTATTATTATTATTTGAGTTATTTAACTTGTATTTTCAGAACCGACAAATTATATCAGCACAAGAGAATTTCTATGAGTGAGACGAAAGTGCTTACCAATTTTTCTGGGAAAGATATTTTCAAATACCTTCCAGGATATGGGACCGACGGCTTTACTTCTCCTCTGAAGGAAGTTGCGCTACAAATTTTTATTGCTTGAAAACAAATCTGTCGACCCCGGATGGGTTTGAACCCAAAAACATCAAATCCTAAAGCAAGCATCTTACCTCGAAACCACCGAGGTCGATCTCATTTATTACATAGTCATTATATGACTTACTTGTTGGTATCTGAAAGTTTATATTTCTTTTAAAGATATGTGAACAAATGTCGGCAAATAATGTATAAAATATTAATCTAGAGAAGTAATTGGATATAAGGAAAATGTATTATTGTTAAATGAAACAGATGTTTTTTAAAATTAAAATAGTAAGAAAAATCCTTAATATCTCGTGAACATTAAATGTTACATGTTTAAAATAGTTCATTCAAAAAACAATAATAGAAAGCTAAAAGTTATAGGCCTATAAAGCATTTATTTGTGTATCACATTTTATTTTTAGGAGCCTGCAGCTTAGAACACATATCCTTGAAATAAATTATATAATTTTGTTTATCATTTAGTATGATTTTTCATTTAAGTGTTTTTAGTCTGTACGTGAGATTTAAAAACTTACACAGTATTGTTAAGTGAAAATCTGATGGAAACAGATATTTTGTTTGTGTAAAATCCTTCCTTGAATCAATAACCTTCATATTAGTTTTACTTTCAATATGTATGTGTATGATTTATCATCAGTTAGCTTGAAATGTCTCCTTGATATTAATCAACTAATAAGACAATCCTAAAATTAAAGTGATATTGTTTTCAAATAATACTATGTATCTTTTTACTGACACATTGATTTTACGAAAAATTGATTAGCCTAAAACATAAATTATTGTTGTGTAAATTGAAATAGTAAATAAGTTAGTGATTAATACCAAAGTTTTAAACTTGCATGGGTTGACTAATTTTTTTTCATCTGAAATTCTTTTCTTTGTAAACTTGTAGCTAAGATATAGAATGGAAGCTAAATTATTGACATTAAAATAAATTAAAAATCTATTTAACTTAAACACTGTGGGCTATTCTCAATTCAATATTTAAGACATGAGTTTAGAATGAGTCTGAGAATGAAGCGAAGATGTAAAGCTCAATGGTATGAACATTAGTATTTTAAATTAAGTTCTAAAGATTTGATTCCAGTTTCAAAATGTAATTTTTCATTTTAATAACATATGATCTGTTAAACATGGAAATATAGCTATGTGAAAAGAATGCAATAATCTACCTATATAGTCCTGATTATATGATTATACCTTCCCTCCCCCTTTTCCTCCCCCCTACCCATGACAGTTGACAATAAAAAATTAGTACTGACTTATGGTTTAGACAAAACAAAAAAATATGAGAATATAGGTATTCTAATGTTTAAGTACATTTTTAAAAATAGTTTGTGGTTGTGTTTATTATTCTGGCAACAAAGCTGCGTAGACTGACAAAATATTGACAAAGCAAATATGAAGTAGTCAAGTGAGGAGAACTGTGAACGTGGGTAAGTATTTGAGATTAAGAAACAATAAAACCTTTTAACATGAAATGATTAGAGTATTTGAACAATAGGTATGAGATCACATCACAAATGAGTCGGCAAAGAAAGAAGAATGGGAGGGTGGGATAGGATAATGGGGAAGGAGGGTCCAGCTATCAACCCTCAAACAGCTTGCAGTTACATATAAGAGTCAAAATCTTTAATATATTTGGCCAAGTTGGAAATACCTTTATTTGAAAAGTGTATAATTTTGAATCCAGGCGGGACTCTACTTTTCTTCCAAGCACAAAATTTTAAACCTCTAATTTTATTAGAGAAAAATGAAATCATCTTTAAAATTGTCCATGTTGGGTCAGTGATGGCAGAATCTTATTTGGGCAGGGGAAGAGGGCAATTCACCAAATAGAGATTTTGAGGTGCTTGTCCTTTTTTATCTCAGCATAAAGAGTTTCAGGGGCCCTCTCCAAGCCAACGTTTGACAATTGGATGCCTTAAAGCTATTGGAGTGATTCAGATATTTTTTGAAAATTATAATCCTCTAGAATCTATTTGTATTTGTCTTTCCTCACATTCTTACATTGATGCCCCTAAAAGATAAATAGAATGGTTTTCACCTGATTTTTTTAAAGTTGATTCATTGCCATTAGATTTAAAAGCTACTTGGATTTTTTTTAAATCGTATCATATTCGAGAATATAATAGGGGAGTAAAATAAGTCTAGAGGGGGGGGGGGGCTTCCTGAAATCCCACTCCTCCCCTGCAACCCTACTCCTACTTTTCTGCCACCACTAGGTACGCCTTTATAAGTGCTCAGTTTAAATTTTCAGACTTGGAGAAGGCGCTATATGACCTAAGTTTCTAAATATTAAACAAATCTAAAGCACTTAATGTTTTAATCCCTACCCTTAATAGCCATAAGCATTTACTCCAGAAAGCTTCTAGAGGCGTTTAATATTCATATTTTTTCTTTGTATAACGCTGAAATGTTGATCTGGCTACAACATTGAATAGGTTGAAATATTGATAAAATGGTACTGAAAATTATTAATTCCTGATATTATTGAATGTACTTGGGTTTAAACTTTTGAGATCACTTTATCTTAATTGTAATAAAAATATTCTATTTCTAAAAGAAACATGAAGACAATGTTAAAATAATATCCTATTGTATTTGTGCATGGTGCCATTTATGTTATTAAATAAATATGGTATGAATACTGTTGAATATATCTGTAGTGTCAGAAATATATAAGTTAGTGTAATCCAGGATTTTTGTGATGGGGGTGGAGGCCGCGACCAGGATTTTCGTGGGGGGTGGGGGGAGGTGTAACCAGAATTTTAGTGAGGAGAGGGAGGGGATTCTCACGAAACTGGGCCAAGTGGTTCCTTCTTGTGAAATTCTGATGGAAAAATCCTTCAAAATTTGAGAGTAAATCTGAAAGTAATTTAAAAATTAATTTGAAAAGAAAAGATGCATACAAAAAGTTCACCGTTTATTTAGGTTTTTTGTTAATTTTTTTTAGTTAAACTATGTATTAAAAATTTAAATCGATTAGATTGACGGTGATTGACACGCGGAGCAACTGGCTTGAGCATACAACTAGTAATGACTATAAAATAGATTTAATTGGTTTAATTTTAAAATTAACTTAAACAAATTCTTGAGGGGGTGGGGGGCACTCCCAGTGCCCTCCTTTGGATCTGCCCCTGGTGTGATCAGAGTATATTTCACTTTCCAGTTGTTTTATTTCCTTTTATTAAAGATAGCCATGAAAAGGTTTGGTATGGTATTCATTCTCTTCCAAGCAACTCCCCCCCCCCTCCCCTCATTTATTTGAGGAATGAGGTATTTAACATGCACTTTATGAAATTATTAATTATATCAGCATACAAGAATGTCTATGAACTAGAGCAAAAGGGCATACCAATTTTGCTGGGAAAGGTGTTTTCACAAAACCTTCCAGAGTTCTTATACATGCCACAATCGACATGGGAGCAAACCTCTAAAGGAAGTTGTGCTACGGATTTTTATCGCTCAACAAAAATTCATCAACCCCCGGCTGGGTTTGAACCCATGAACATTTGGTCCCGAGGCGAGCACTTTACCCCATGACAACTGAGGTAGACCTATACTTCGTGTTTTAGACGTCATAAAAAAACAAAAAATAGCTTAATACTTTATAATTAGCCATCCATAGACGATAGCAAATAAAGTACTTATTTATCTTTAGTGGAGGTAAAAAAAAGTTTACTTAGACTCTGGTCAGTTTATTTACATATGTGATTATCAAATTTGGTCAAAATGTGTTGAAATAAACATTTTTTTCAAAATGTTGGGCTATTCACAATATTGATTTGATATTTTAGATCTAGAGCAAGACATTATTTATGAATACCATGTTCATTTTGATGAGTGTGCAAAAAAGGCTTCTTGTAAATTTTATAGATGAACATTGTAATAACTTTTCAAATTTTTGTGAAAGTTCCAATTCAATTATTTTAAAAATTTCATTTTAATTTCAACCTTTTAAGTTTATGATGTTATCTTTTTATTTTAAATTTATGTATTACTATTTTAACATCATACATTATTATTACAATAAAACTTGTATTACCCGAGCAGGGTATTTCATGCAATAACAATGAGTTTGTTTTAAATAACTTTAATTTACAGACAGTTAATTAAATAAATTTAATTCCAATTAGACCATCCGATAGTCAAGGTCACAATGAAGGAATAGAGAAATTAATATGCTACTCGGTACCTGGCAGTGTTACCACACTAACAAATATAAGATTGAGGTACTTAATACCCCAGCTTGAGTGTTAATTAAATGCAATTTTCATAAAATATAGGTCTTTAAAAACACACACATTTACTTCATGGTGACTTTAATTCTAAAATCAATCTCTTAAGTGCAGTGATAATTTAATGTTTTTTTGAGCTACATGCACAGTTTTTTGCCTACCCCACAAGGGAACGACATGATTAGGTATGTGTGTATGTATGTAATAAAAGACATCAACATTAATGTTTTCTTTTAAATCATATATAGTATATGTGAGAAAACTGATTTAATGTAATTTTAATTTTTGGGTTAGATAATTATATTTGACACTGACACTTAATTCCATTTTAATAAAAAATAATTGATTGCAATAAGTACTCTTGCTTTCATTGCTTTTGTTTATTTATTTAGCACTGTGTCTTACTACCTGTTCAGGTTATACGCTTAAGTACTAATTACTCTAATGGGTTAGGAATTGGGAATGTTGAATTTACAGGTGAACCCACATTTGCGTGGAGGGAAAGTAGAAAACCATTCAGGAAAAACCAGCCTCAGTTCACCCGAACGAGATTTGAACCTCGATCTCCCCGTCCTTGGCAGTATAACTCAACCCGAGACAAGCATGCCAGCTGACTAGGTCACCGAGGCGGGTCTTTCATTGCTATTTCATAAAATAATAATAATCATCATCAATTGTTTGCAGCCTATAGCCGGGTCATTTATTAAAATGCCTCCATGTTCCTCTATATTCACACCATTCTTTTCCTTTCACTTGAATACTTTTTTATTTGCTCCTATCATCTTTTTTTTGGTCTTCTAGGGTGTCTTTTTCATACAGACTTCATCTCCATCATTCTCTTTGGTATGCTCTCCTTTTACATCCTCATTACAACTTTGCTTCCTCTACTATCTAATGTATTTCCTATACACTCACTCTTTTAAGGACAGCTTCATCCCTAATCTTGTGTCTTCTTGTGCTCCTCACAAACTTCATTTTCATGGCCTCCAAGTTCCTAGTCTCTCTTACAATCAATGTCCATATTGTCTCATCAAATAATATATTTTATTAGAGTAAACAGTTTGACTTGTTGAAGTGTGTTTTGATATATTTGTTTTTTTCAAATACATAATTAAGAGTAAATAAATTATATCAATGGTTCAATAACTTTGAAATATATGGAGATAATAACGTTTATTAACAATTTCAATTACATTTTAAAAAAGCTAAAACATTTTAATCTAATTTTATTTTGAAAACAATGAAATACAAGTTTTTCAGGTACACATTTCACAAAAGATCAAGGCAATAAATCAAGTTTCATGGCATTTAGAATAATACAATGTTACATATTACATTTGTATAATAAATTTACTTTTATTTTACCTTTCTTAAAGTACATATTTCACAGAATAAAAAAAACACTTCATTATTAGCTATATTTCATAGCTAAATTCCATCACTTTTAAAAGGTAAAGATATAATAGTAAATATCAATCAATAACTTGATTTTGAGGATTGTTTCATACAATAAAAACACTCAATAACTAGTATATTTTTCTTAGTTAAATTTCATCCCTTTAAAAAACAAAAAAAAAAAAGTTTTGAACAAACCAAATCAGCATAATAGAGATTAACATTTTTTCAAAAATATTTTGATTTTATGTTTCTAGTTTTAACCTTAGGCTCGCATAGCTAATAACTAATAGTGCATAACTTATCATGTACACATAATTGAAATCCACGGTTTTCAGTCATGGTGTTCTAAATTGAATCAAATTAATAATGCAGAGGGCACAATTCACAAAGTTTATTCAACTTTTATTCATTTATGCATTTGTGCATGAAACATATCAACCCATAAAAATGCAAGGAGAAGCAATAGCCAATTAAAAAGCTAGGAAACACAGCAGACAAAATAAATCTTCTGTAGGTGTTTGAAGACACTATTTTTGTAGACATATTTGTTGGTTATTCATGAACGTTCTTTGTTTCAGTGCAAATTCATGATTGTTAGTATGATTGAAAATAAAAGGGGAATATTAATTTAGGATATTGTAAAGTAGGTCTGCCTAATCATTATGACAATAGAAAATTTAGTCTAAAGACAGAATAAAATATATACCTTATTTATGTTTATATTTAAATGAATAAAATAAAAGGATACATAAACAATATTCAAAGCATTAGATAAATGTGTTTATTTTTTCAAAAATTACAATAAGTGATAACTGATTTTCAAATAAAACCTTGACGGAAAATTTTTGAAGAGTATATTGGAGTATAAATAAATGCAATAGATAAGTCTGCCCATAACCATGTCTCATTGTGTTTGTTCGTATTTATATTGAGATGTCCACTATGAGTTATGTACTATTTGTTATTAGAATAAAGTACAAACTGCTTGATGTTATACAATTTTAAATTATCAATCAACAAGATAATTTTATCTCACCATTCATTATCAATTATTTCTCTTGTTATCAAATAACTTGAAACACCACAGGGTCGAATTTTTGAGCTTCCAAAATTGGCAGATACAAGTAAATTTCAGTTTCAAAATGTTATTTATCAACAATTAGGTTGGTGAATGGCACATAGTTAAAAAATAAACAATTTAAATATGTTGTAATATAAAATATAATCATCTTATTAAATCCTGCAAAGCTGAAAGTTTTGTGCGGTGCCAAAAGAAATCAAATTTCTTTAACACACGCCCATACCAGTATTATCAATAAAAATGTGCAAAAGTTCCCCTTACATTTTTTTGATGGAAAGATGAAGCTTGTATCTAAAATTGTTTTTAAGTGAATAAACAAATTTTCATAAATGTTGATTTTATTAATTTTTAGAATAAGGTAATAATACATATTGGAAGTAATTTACAGTTTTTGCCTTAACCTGTGAACTATAAAAATAATAATAACTTTACATAAATAGATATTTTTGAATGTTGTAAAGGAAATTGCAATGGTAGAACTGGGTCAAATATATATTATGAACAATTATGTGGAACTTTTTTTTTTAAACTTCAGAATAATAGATAGCTTAGGTAAAAGAATTCACCGATTTGTGAATGGAGTATACAGGTTGTTAGAAACCTTCCTTATGAAGCGAGTTCTTTCAAAACATCCAAGATATAAATTTCATTATAGATGAAACTTGAAAATACTTTACCATGTAGTTGTTTTTATTTATATATTATAGTACAGCTATCAGTGACCAATTTCTTTTTAGTTGTGAACCCGCCTCAGTGGCGTAGTTGGCTAACGCGCTTGTCATGTTGAGCTCGACTGCCGAGGACTGGGAGATCGAGGTTCGAATCTCGGTCGGGTGAACTGAGGGGGGTTTTTCCTAAATGGTTTTCCACTCTCCCTCCACGCAAATGCGGGTTCACTTTCTCTAAATTCAACCTTCCCAATTCCTAACCCATTAGTGTAATTAGTACATAAGCGTATAACCCGAACGGGTATAAACACGGTGCTAAGTATTATTATTATTATATTTTTAGTTGTGAATAAGAGCTGTATCGGGATAGTTCATACAAGGGTACAGGGAAGCTAAGTGTTCTTGAAGATTGCATCAACCTTGACTAAAAGGGCAGAAATAATTTTTGATGGTGTTCTAAATTCTCACTCAAGTATAGTGATGCACCCCTTAAAACACATTTACTTTAAAGGATGGATACAAGTTCCCTTCTCAAGTACTCATATTTAAAATGTTTTCTATACAAAAGGATTATATATTATGAAAAAATGGAACTATTAAGCCAAACTGAAGTACATATTATTGGGTAGGCCATTGCCACAGCAAAAAAACTCTATCAAATTTAATGATATTACTATGGCAACACATGCTTCAAAAATAAACACCTGAAATATTTTGTTGTACATATTATAGGGTCTGAAAACCCCTACACGCCCAATACTTCAAAATTCCAGAAGCATATATATATATTAGCGCCACTAGCCCGTTTGGGTTATACGCTTATGTACTAAGTATGCTAATGAATTAGGTATGAGTAAGGTTGAATTGAGAGGTAGTGTACCCGCATTTGTGTGGAAAGATAGTTGGAAACTATTTAAGGAAAAGTCCCTCAATACACCTGGCTGGGATTGAACCATGATCTCCTTGATATCAGCAGTCTAGTATATTGAAAGAGTGACGCCCTAGACCATGTGACCACTGAAAGGGGTCAGAAACATTTGTAAGTGCAATGCTTTCAAGTGTACAAGCTTAGGGCATAAGTGTGAAGGGTGCAAACTTTTCAGATACAGCAGGCTATCTGGTCAGAAATGTGTGAGGTATTTCATGAAATATATTGTTTTAAGTAATAAAAGTGTATATAAAATAAAATTAAGTGATATGGAAAATCATATTAATATATATTTTTACTTGTTTCTCATCTTAAATCTGTTATAATTAGTGTTTTCATATTTTTCATATTTAGGTATTTCAAAATACAGGTTTAAAGAGCTCGGAAATTACAATATAAGATGCATAACCATACCAAATTAATATTGTAAATAATCTATTTTAGTTCTTTTAAGCTTAAGATTTTTCAATTATTATTATTTTTAAGTTAAATCCAAAGCTGACAATTATTTAAATCTACTTTCAAGTTTTCAAAGCTTCAGGCCCACACCGCCTAATTAACCATAATCAATAAAACTTAACTGTAGTGTTCTACAAGAATCAGTGCTTTCTAATATTCAATGACAGAATTCTTTGATAAATAATTACAAAAAATTTTACATTTAAAAAAAAGACTATTTCAATAAGAAAAAAAAAGAGATACATTTACAGAGCCCTGTAAAAAGACTGTTATGTAAAAAAATCATAATCGCTTAAAATGTCATCATATCTATGTTTTATAAAACATTATAGACATTCAATGTCTTTTAATAATAAAACTCAATCTACTAGTTGTATAGTTACATAATGTGATGTTTAATTATTTGTAAAAAAATAAATATGTTACTGTCTCAATAAACGCTTTCAAATAGTTGTAAAACAAGATTACAATAAAATGATAAGAATGGATAAACTTGCAAAAATAAATGGCAATTTAATAATAATTGTTTGCACAGTAAAATTATGAAAAAAGTTCTTTAGAAAAACTTTTTAAGTGTTTTTTTTTCTTTCTAGATAAAACTGATGATCACCATTTAGATAAGTGTTTATTGATTTTTTTTTTCTTTTCAAAAGTCAAGGAGCAATAAAACTTGTTTTGAGACAAATTTAGTCTTAGTTTTGTTTGCATTCAGATCTAATGAACTTCCACTCATCTAAATAAATTTTAAAGTAAAACCCTACAATAACACAGTTATTTGTTTTCATTTCACAGTCATATAAATCACAAGTATTGGCTCACCAGGAGACAAATTATTTATACCACATGGTTTCTTGATCAATAGTAAAAATTTGTTTATAAAGCCTTTTTTATTTCTATTTAATTAGGTATCCTATCCTAAGATGAGTCTAAGACTCCAGTGCAGTGTTCTCGCTGAATTTTTTAATTCCACAATTAGGAGAACATATTATATTATATTCATTTTAATATGTGCATTTGACAGCATTGGTTTGTTTAGTAAAATATTCGGATAATTGTCACACCTATTATATTGTATTCACAAGTGCTATAATCCCTATTATAGTTTTTTAATATTTAATTAAATTATTTTTACTAATAATTTTGGTTTTTCTTGATTGTGACTATTTCTATACGATGACACTAGTTTACTCGATTTTAATTCAACCAAGAGACATGATGTGCAATTTGGGTAGCTAAACCAATATTAATTAACTCTTTCAAATCAAGGTGATTTTACATTTGAAATGGTAAAAAAACATCCCAATAAAATTTTATATATTACACATGTGTGAGTAATTATTAAAAACGCTTCACTTTCTTTTTTTTTATTAACCTAATAAAAAATATTCTTCGATAGTTACAAATTTCCTCTTCATTTTAATTTCACTATTTGTTGTGATGTCTCAAATCCAATAAACCTCCAACCAAAGAGTGTCTTGATATGTTTATCATCCAGGATTTAGGTGGGTTGGATTTATTCTAGTCTATGTCCACCCAACAGGATACATCTTGAATGGCCTCATCTAGTCTGAAATCATAATCTAGGATAGAGCAGACCAACAAGAATAACTGGAGCTATTTGCTAAGTAATCTAATGTATATTTATTATATTGAACACAAAGGAATGTAAATCACATCTAAAACTTCAGGATAAAGAAATATCCTGAAGATTGTGGGGTCTATTTGCACTCTATGAAGAAAGTCCACTTTATTGAAGAGATATTAGAAATTGGTCTAAGTTTAGATTTCAAATATTGGTTTGCCCACTGCAAGGAAAGAATTATATAAAATAGAATCCTCAATGAATAAATCTAAACCAAAAATATAAGAAATGTCTTCATTTTGAAATTATTTTTGTACAAGCACCAAGCATGTTGATTAACATATCAATATGAGCAATGGTGGAAGTACAATGGAGCAAAAGCTTTTGAAGAAAACACTCTATAGGTAACTAAATTATTTTGTTTATAAAACTCTGTTGTCAAAGGAAATGTACCCACATTTACATGAAGGAAAAGTGGGAAATCAATGAGAAACCACCCTCAATTTACCGGACCAAGATTAGAACCCTGACCTCCTGTTATCAACAAATCAAAGTAGATGAACTTGACAATGAGTCCACGTGCTCACCCCTGCTGCTGATGGAGGTATTTAGCCGTAAATAATCAATGTTGAACATAATATATCAGGAATGAAAACAATGATTGTGTGAATGTGCTTAGTATTTTTTTTTATAGAAGCTACATTTCTAAATCATGGTAGTTTCCATTATTATCAGTACAAGTTTCTATACTCAATTAACTAGGAAAACACCACCTGAGTAAATGGCCCATAAGAAAAAATTATATGAATGTAAATTTGATCCTGAATTTTTTTCAGAACCTAGTGGGGATTAAATTAATTATAGTCAGATAGCAATAATTCCTCTTATTCTGTATATATTTAAAAGTTAAAAAATAAAGCTTTGTTTGTTACAAGATTATGTTTAAAATAAGTATATTTTGAAATTAATATTATTTCCTATTACTCAAATATGGGCATGATTAGACAATAACAATATTTAAGTGTCATAAAAGGTATTATCTAAGACTTACATTGTTTATCTAGAACCATATGCTGTGTATTGATGGGCTTGGATGATTGTTGAACAGACTTAAGTTTGACAGGCTTAATACTTGCACTTTTAAAATTTTGTTTCCCATCAAGATTTTCACTCAAATTTTTGGGAGATGTTAAACTTGATGAATATTTGGTTGGCTGGTGTAGATATGGAACACTTACTTCAGTTACCTGAAATACAAATGAAAATAAGATTAAGGTTCACTAAGCTTTATATAATTTCTACTAAAGGTATTCATCAGGGACAGCCACTGATAAATTAGCGTTTGGGTATGGTATACAATATGTGTTAGTATTATTTTTGGTTTAGTATATGAGTGTCAAAATCAATATATATTATATATTTTCATCATCATAAAGTTTGAAAATTAGTGAAAAGTGAATTATGAATATTAATTGTTTTCTTGTATAAATGTTATTAGTCATTTATTTGAAAACTTGGTTTGGTATAAACGACCCAATGACCCCTCATCACCTTATCCCACCAATAATTACTTTATGATGTATAGCTCGAACGGGTAGTAAGACGCTGTGATAAAATAAAACAGCAATTTAACCACCGAAGTGGGTCTCATTTACAATGTACTAAGAACTAGAACATTTTGGTCATGGAAAAATTTTTGTTCCAATTTAATTTTGTGTGTTGCTTTTTTGAGTCTTATTTAATTTAATTGGTCATCTTTTTAATTTAAATACAATATATTTATAATAAATCATGTTATACAATTAATTACTACATTTGCTATAACTATGAGAAAAACTGCTAGTGTATTTGTTAGTGTGGACTTGCCCAGCATCTTCAACCATTTTTAAACTTGTGGAAAATACTACATAAAATATTGCTGCGGATATATTTTGGAAAACAGGGTGGCTCTTCCTTTTCTGGTGGTTTCATCAATAAAGGGCCGCCACTCTAAAATATTTAACTCTAGTTCTCAAATTCACAACTAATCACCTGTAGGATGATTATGTTATTTCTCTCTTTTTTTATGGACCAGCTTATGGAGATAGATTTTGTGAGGGGATGAGCAGATAAGATGAATCTTGGCCAAACTAAGATTTACCTATCTCAGGAGTGATGAAGTTCCATTGAAAATGTTCCCAGTTGATAGGGGGAGTCATGGACTTGTTTTCATGGGTGAAGATGTACTGCTTTGTTTCTAAGGGAGCTCAAGCTGCAGAGAAGTTGAGGACTGTGTGGGTATCTCTGGGAGTATCAAGTGGTGGCATATAGCATATGCGGTAAAAAGTTCCTTAGAAGGTGGTGTATGGGAGGGTTGAGGTTGTTGGCAGGGATGGCAATGGGGGGGAGATAGGGGGACGGTTTTACCGGGCGCCAAGCTAAAGGGGGCCCCATCGGCCATACTTAAGGACTATTTTATATCTAGTAGTTTTGAATTAAGAAAAAATATATATATTGTTAAGGATTCTTTTTTAAACTATTACAATAAAAAACAAATTTGTAAAGGGAAATCTAGTACTTAGCTCTGTCAAATGAACTGCAGTGATTCGAGAAAGAATGTGCACTGCTGAAGTGAAGTATAAATAGTTTTTAAAGTGATCATGAAGGGCAATGACTGTGTCACATGAAATGTGAACAAACATCCCTTTCAGTTGTGCGTGCATTGTTGTTTTTGATAAACTGTTCTTTCTTTCACTTCAGTCCAGTGAAGAGTGCATTTGTAGTGTTATCGTTAAGTGAATAATAGGTGATAATGAGATATAGTATAATAGTATTTATTTTGTTAGTCAGAGTGAAGATGGAAAGTGGATATTGTTTGTATTTTACCAGAGCATAGTAAGGCACTCGCCTAGTGATCCAAACTTATCTTATTCTTCTTATTATTTTTAACTGGAATACAGCACAATCGGCTGCAGAGGATGTTTTCATCCTATAACAGTCACTTCTTGTCCTTGAATAGACAAGTCAAGTGTCGGGACATAGTATTAGTCCATAGTTCTAAATTGATTTTAATTTTATTGTCAAATTTATTTAAAATTTAATGACATGGTGACCTATAAAATTACATAAATGTGTAATCGTCCATATTTCCAATTCATCTCCTAAAATAATATTGGCATTTATGCCTACACAATTTAGCTAGTAATAGTTATGTAGGCAAGAGATCTTTTTTTAAATTAAAATGTATCTAGATATCAAATATATCAAGAATTGAACATATTTTTTGTTATCTAAATAAATAGAACAGATTAACACACAAACAAAGGTGCCCTCCTGTCAAAATTAGTAATAAAAAACTTTTTAAAAAATCATAATTTAGACCTATAATAATATATGCACAATCCAAATAACAGGCACAAAAGTGTCTAACGTATTGCTTGGCGTTTATTTATTAACTGAGTGTATAAAAAATTCTACTATAGTACAAATGATAAAATATATTCTGGAAAAACTAAATTACATTGCTGTTTCAATATTGCAATGATGAATAGACATAGATCTGGCACCAAAAAAAGAAAGGATTAAAAAGGAAAAGCAAGAAATTTATAATATTACTGGTTTTGAGAAGTCTTAAAATTCTGAAGTTTCACAGGTTGATATAAATATGAATTTGTGAAATGCCATATTCAAGTTCCATTGCAACTAGTACACAGACCTCTTTTGAGAATGACACTTGTAACACAGATTGCACAATGGATATCAAATTTGATCCAAATATTATGGAGTTGGATGTGTAGCAGACAAACACTTAACATCAAAGATCCAAGTTAATGGCCACAAATCATAATTGATCGAACAACAACTTATTGTAAAATTTGGTGCTCCATGCAGACTCTTTTTCTCAGATTTGCAACCAAACATCAAACTATCTCCCTTACCTTAACAGAGAGATATAATCCAATCAAATATACTTGGCGGAAGCTGTATAGAATTCTTCCACAACATGAGAGCAGTCTTCAGAACAAGCAGTGTTATTTGCAGTGGTGAACACTTGAACTCTTATAGACGATAGTAGAGCGATTGACAGAAAACTTTAAAAACAGTTGCTATTTGAATTAGAGAAATTGGTTTGTTTGCTTAAACAATTTCTTGACGTGACTAATCATTTAGGCTCGCGTGGGCTGACTTTTTGCAATGGTACAGATAAAATTTGTGGCATACACAATGTAAACGTCCTTGGCGTTCTTGAATTGCTTTCTCATTATAACACACTTCTAGAAGAACACTTAACCAAAGTAAAGAAGTGCCAAAATGTTAGAAAATGTCTTCAAGCTCACTATTTGACACATGAAACTCAGAATGAGGTTATTGATTTGTGTGGAAATTGAGTATTGAATGTTATTTTGCGAGAAAGAGCAGAAGCTATTTTCTCTGATTTGTGATGCTATGCCAGATGCAGCTTACACTGAGCCAAAGACTTGATTATGTACTATTTTCACAAAATGGAGAAACCAAACACTGGACAGTTCAGGAAAGGTTTATTGAATTTTTTTACTTCTGCCAAAAAATTGGGTTGGAAATTGCAGGCGAAGTGTTAACCAGACTATAACATCATGGCCTCAAGATTGGCAATTTCAGAGGACAAGCCTATGATAATGGGAATAATATGTCCAGAAAGTTTAAGGAATTCAGGCAAGAATTTAGGAAAAACACCAACAGCAATTTACTCACCATGTGGTGCACATTCATTGAATCTTGTCAGTGGACATGCTGCATCTTGTTGTCCTAAAGCTATGACATTCTTTGGGAACGTTATTCATTTGTATGCCCTCTTCAGAGGCAGTCCTGACAAATAGAGTTTGCTGACATAAAAGACAGGTTGTTCCCTCCACAGTCAGAGTGAAAACTGTTGGAGTGCCAGAAAAGAAGCTGTTCGTCCTATTGCTTGGCATCTCCCCAGTGCTAATGAGGCATTAGAATATTTAATTTCTTCCCGGGTGAACTCACTCATGAAGCTCATTCCTAAGCAGTTGGTTTGAGTGATTATTTCTCGTCTTTCAACAAGGTATTAATGACTGCTATCTGGATTAAGGTGTTTGAAAGATTCGACGAAAGAAACCTTATTCTTCAGTCAAGAACGATCACCCTGGATATCTCCAAGATAAACATAAATGAGCTAAAGAAAGAAATGGATGTCTGAGAGAAAAATAGCCAATAATTTTCTCTGAAGCAAAACTTGTTGCTACTTAGTTGGGTATTCCAACATAATTTAAGCAGGGACAACTCAAAAAAAGAAGGAATGCTGGAGAAAAATATCAGGAAGTAGAACGTAGTGAGTGAAAGACCAGGAGAAAAGTTCAAGATCAATTGTCTTCTTAGTAATAATGGTTCTCTTATCTCGAAGCTCGAGCATAGGTTTGGAGATATAAATATAATTTCAAGACTGTTTTCACCCATCCTGGATTTTCAAAATTTGTGTGAAAAAGAGATTCTGGAATCCTCCAAACAGCTAAGACAAAAGTACCTAGATGATTTATCTACACCATTTGACAATGAAATCATCCACCTGAAAATTGTAAACAAAGCTACCTTTGCAAGCTCTGTCTTTGGCCTCTTAACCTTTTAAATGTAATATATAAGGTGCACCTAGAAGGCCACTAGAAGTGAAAACGATGGTTCTAGAATGGCTTTCCTCGCTGACGACAGACTTCTATGACAAGGGTCTACAAAAACTTCTCATGATATGACAAATGTTTAGATAATTACCCAAAAATATTTAGTAGTTACTATTTTATTGCAAAAGGTCTTACTTAAAAAAACACCCCTTGTGCACACATAAGCAAACAGATTTTAACTCTGAAAATAAGACAGGCCACTTTTGAATCTTAAATTAGATCAATAAAGTAAAATTCTTACTGGGGGAATATTTAACGGCACTTGTACTTTATTTTTTGCATATATGTGTGAACATTCACATGCACATCACATCTACACATTTCTTAATAATGTATTATTTGGAAAATATATACATGGATATGTAAAGTCTAAAGTATTGAAGATTTTTTCTTACCAGTATGTTGCTCTTTCCTCATAATATTCCTAATCAGATCAACAAATTTAAATTGCAATATGTTCATGAAATTCATGACTGAATTTTAATTTCATGAATTTTTCATTAATTCCTGTGCTTTCGTGCTATGTAGAATCCTTGAATTTGTAGGTTATCAATGATATCAGATTTCAGACATGATCATTTTATAAATGTTTCAGACTAGGTCAAAATCAAGTTGGTTCACCACATATAAATTTATATTACTTACTAGGTGACCTGGTAGTCTAGGGGTAAGGTGTCAGACTTTGTGCTGGGAGTCTGGGGTTCAATCCTCGGTCCCAGCACAGATTTATCTGATTGCCAAACCCTTCCTTCACCTCTGACAAGACATGTATTACTCACAACTTGTGAATGTGAGGAATGCCAGGCCTCCACCGTGGTTCGGATCCCACGTTAAACTGTAGTTCCTCCATTTCATCTCACAATCACACTACCATTACACATTAGCGTATAACCCGAACGGGTAGTAGGCAGTGGTGTAGTAGTAGTAATAATAATAATAATAATATATTACTTACTTATTCGATAGCATTAGGAACTCGAAAGTTCATTGCCACACATTACAAAAGTGCGCCACTTACCCCTATTTTGAGCTAGTTCTATCCAGTACACCTCATTACACTTCACCTCTTTCAGGTCCATTCTATTGTTATACTCCCATCTGCATCTAGATCTTACCAATGGTCTCTTTTCATTTTGTTTGCCAGTCAAAATCCTGAACACAGTTCTAGATTATTCCATTCATGCTGTATGACCTGCCCACCAATAATCTGTGAGATTTGACTATCCGAACGTGTGATGAGTACAGAGTATGTATCTCATCATCGTATAACCTCTTCTACTTTCCAGTATTCAGGCATCTTTTAAGTACAAACCGAAATTTTGACTTATATTTTACCATAAACAAGGGAAAAATTTGATCATTTTAAAGAGTGTGGTAGAACTTCTTGAAGTAGGCCTGTATTCTAATTTAAGCAAGGTCATAAGATAGATACTTAGGAGAGAATGTACAGTAACAACAGTTGTACTGAATTTTTTTAAAGAATTCAATAATAAAAATTATAACATCATAGCATACAAACCTGCATCAGTGAGCACATGATCTAAGGTGTCACTCTCACAATAGATATCAATGTGGAAGTAGAGGTTCAAATTTCAGCTGGGCGAAATGAGATGATTTTCTAAAATATTATATTTCTCTCTATCCATGCTAGTGTAAGTGCATACCCTCTTTGCTATCCTTTCTATATCATGAGTTAAGATAGTAATAATCCATGCATTAAAATACAAAATGAATAAAATATAAAAAACAATCATATATACTATCTAATATATTCTGGTATAGTTTGTAACAATATAATTTTTAGAAATTGGTTATTATCAGTAGTCTAAACACCCCTTAAATAAGTTTCACTTAGTAAAATAGAATTCCTATATTATCTTATTAATTATATGAAACACACATCAATTTTTATCAAAAATGTTAAAGGAGTTTTTAAACAATTACAAACTATGTTATTTCTAATTTTCTAAAATCTGTATTCAGTGAACTACGCTTAATATTTTCTCTGAAAAGAAATCTAGTGCTATTAACCCAATATGTAAAGCACTTACCAGGTATATATTTTAAGCTAAATCTCAAAAGCCATTTTTGAAAAAAACAACACAAAAAAAAACAGTTAGCAATACATAATTTTAAATCTGTGAATAAAATCACAATTTTTCTCTGAAGTAAGACCGTATAACATTCAAATATTAGGTTTGAAACAACTCTTTTAAGCTGGGAGTGTAGGGAACACGAGTTAAGGGCAGTACTTTAGCTGTTTTTAAATTAAAACTTTTTTTTGGTCAAATGAAATCAAATAATTCTCCTGTAGAAAGAGTTTAATTTTTTTTCACATGATGACCTCAAGAGTTCTTTAATTAATATCTGTCAAGGGTGGAGCAATATTTTATATACTTGGCCAAAAAAAGTTTTGCAATAAAAACTGCAAATACACTGCCCTTAACTCGCATTCCCTACACTCGCACCTCAAACAATTTTGGTGGTAGTTTTAGGCTTAAACAGACAGCCAGAGATATATACAGAATTTCAAAAGTTTGGGAACACATAAGATATGAAGGTCAATCAAAATTAAAAGTTCAAAATAGTTCACGAATACAATACTTTCTCTATTTTACATCCACTCTTTCCAGCCTGTGGCCTGGGTAAGTTTTTTATTCCAGCCATATTTTCCACTACCGGCTTGCTAGGCCTGTCGTAGACAATACTTTCTCTATGAAAAGTAAAAAAAGATAGCATTAAAAATTAAACTATAACTAGATCCATCTGTACTTAATATATGAATAATTCTACTAATCAATTTTTTACTCACCATGTATGGATTAGTTTCACTTTTGCTCAGTTTTTGTTTCACACCAACAGTACATGGTTCTGCATATATATGTTCAACACTATGTGATTTGTGTAAAACTTCATTTAGCTCTTTCCTCAAATTAAAATGAAGTGCAGTGTCATCAAAACTTGACATAAGAGCTGTATGACAGTCCTTACTCTCATCTATTGCGATATTACACTTCTGAATTTGAGCATATGCAGCCCCTTGACTAGATACACAGTCAAGAGAATTTAAGAGACGTAGAGGAAAGCTTTTTGTTTTGGTTTTGGACAAAGGATGCCCTTGCAATTTAATTTGATTTACTGGTACAGAGCCTGAAATATTTTTGTTTAATCTGTCTACTTCCAAGTTTGTATCCTCAATTCTACTTGGATCAGTTGATTTATTAATCGTTGTTCTTTGAAAAAGAGGGCTTTTTGGTTTCAAAACATCTATGCCAGTGATGTGATTATGGTTGTGCAGTGCTTTTTCTAATTTCTCAAGTTTTTTATGTGAATCAAATTTGTGACTTTGAAGCTTGTCTTTGTTTGAAATAAGAGGCATAGATGTGACAGCTTTACATGGTACATGTTCTGTCTCAATGGGGTTTTGACTTTTATTCTCCAACATAACAGTATGAGCAAATGTTCTTGGTGGTTTCTTGGGTGGAGGACCCTTTGGGAGAGGTGTCTTAAGAACTGCTTTTAATGTATTGGTTAGTTCTTTTTCAGCGGAAATACTTTCTTTGATTTTTAGTTGGGAAGCATGGGTGGTTTCAATGCTTTCCAAGTTTTCTTTGGAAATATATGATGGGAGTGGAGAAATGCATGCACTATTAGAATAGCTCAAATGAACTGGTTTTGACATAGTTTTGATGGCCAATTCTTCTTTGGATCCCTGTTTCACATATGAAGTATTATCATTCTTGAGTTCTTGTGCAAATGGTGAATTTACACACAGATTTGTCACTTCCTTGATCAACACTCCATAAGTATTTTGAGAATTCTGTTCCTTTTCTATAGGTGTTTTGTAGGTATTTGAAAATTCCTTATTGCTATCAGCGCCACAGGAATTAAGTTTCTTTACAACAGACTTAACATTTTGGCAACTTTCAAACGTTTTCAATCTTGACTCGATGAGGGATTGTTGCTTGTCACAATTGATGACATTTTTCCCACAAACTGATTTGTCACAACGAAATGCTGGACTCCTTCGTATATTTCCCCTTCCCTCCCCATTAGAGTTTCTTAACTGTCCAACCACACCTCTAGTAGTTTTGGGGCGTTGTGGAACAGATATTTTTTTGTAAGTCTGATATTCTTTGTGATTAGATATTTCATCAATAGATTCTGGTATATTTGTTCCATGATTACCAGACTGGGAGCGTACTTCAAATCGTTTTTTAATATTTTCTACACGGCCGGTCTTCTTTGGGTTTATCCAGTGTGTCATCCTCAGCCGAATAGCATTTTATTCATCTACAAACTATTCCAAAAAAAAATTCTTCATAAAAATAACTCCAGACAACATGGTATACATTTTCAGTCAGATAAATCTTCTATTTAATATTCCTTTTTTTTTGTTGCATGACTTTTTTCTATTTTAATAATGTAACTCTGTTGAAAAACCCATTTATAAATACAGGCATATACCTGTAAAAAGAAAAAGAAAAATTTGTTCATTCATTGTGTTTGAAATAATTGTCAAAAAATAATGAGTTAGAAGTGTACTCATTATAATGTGAACAGAAAGGTCATGCTGTGAAATCAGGGGAGGCCTATAACTAAGGATACACAAGAGTTTGTAACAACTACACAAACTACGTTAACTAATATTGCTGTAAATTGAAAATGGCCCCACTGTGTTTTTTTTATAATGTAAACTAGCATCTGTTTGATTTATTTCCTATAGGAGCAAAAATTTAACTTTAGAGTATTTGCCATTCAAATGTTTAGCTTATAAAATGCTAGTTAGAGAAAACTAGTCATAAAAACAAGTTGTGAGTTAATTCTAGTAAGTATTAGTGCCTAGTTGAAAATTATTATTCTAAGAGAGCAGGATGACGGAGAATTTTATTTTCATGGGAATTCATGCAGATTTCACTTGAATAGGATGGAAAATAATATTGGAAAATCACTCCTCATTAAATTGGAAGAGGATGGTGGTAAATAATCCTAGTACCCAGAAACAATAACATAACCCAGACCTGTGTTATGGGCTAGAACATATTTGTCATTGTCAACTGTGTGTGTTGAGAAAGGCGTTCAGGTAATTTGTAAAGAACAAAAGAACCCAGCTGGTTGCCTCTTGGCTGTGAGGCGAGCCAGACACCGTGACCACAAGAAATAGAACTATGACAGTAAACCTCTAGTAACCTACTAGACTATAATATATTGCATCTACCAATATCTATAATTGAAATATTCTACCCACCCATTTAAGGTTCAAAGGGTTTACAAAAATGTTTCAGGCTGAATGCAATTGTATGATAAGGGATATAGTTTGGAATAAATATTTAACAAAGTTATAAACAGATTGCTTAGTCTCTAAGACAGTATTTCCCAAACTGTGGTCAGCGTACCCAGCACGGTACAGCAACCCACAAAATTGTATCAAGTACTACATTGTTAATTTTAATAATGTCAAGTTCGATAGACAAATTCCCTATACCACTGCACTTTGTTTAGGTTAACACTAGAGTTTTTTTTATCCCGGCATCTTACACTTTAAGAGTGTTATTCAAAATGAAAACAACTGTCTACACTTAATAACACTGCAGATATTTGTTTCCTTCTTTTATGAAGTGCTGAAGGCATTTGTTGTTTAGACCATAATTATGAAAAGTGTACAAGACTTGTGTGAAATTTTGGGAAAAAATGATCTATAAGATTAACAATTAGCTCAGCCCGCTATGTGAAAAAATTAACAGGAGGGGCAAAAGAAGTGATAGGGGTTTGGTAGGGGTACATCTGACAGTAAGAAGATTACAAAGTTTTGAAAATGATCAATTAGGCCTATTTGATTTTTGTTTTAAGGTTTGGTTAATTTATCTTATAAACACTAATTAATGGAATAATACAAGTAAATAAGATCATTTGTCAACAAAAACACATTATTATGAAACTTTGTATCATTAAAAAGTACAACTATACACAATGATTTATTTTAAAACAAATTAAAATTTAATAGCTATTTAAAATAGTATCTTTATCAACCAAGTTAAGCGGTGAATAAACATACTTTTTAACTTCAAGAGTGATGTAACTATTATTAGGAAAGGGAGGCTGAAATAATAACTAAATTAATATTACTTTATGGGTTATTTCCTTAAACAGGGTGAGTTGATTAAAAGTAGCCCGCCATTCCATGCTGTGAATATTAATCAAAGCCCCCAGAAAAGAAGTCAGAAACTATCCAAGCTAGTCAGTGTAGGTCTTACAACATGTATTGCACATTCTAAAGCTGAAGCCGTATCGTGTAACATGGGTGAAAGAATTAAAAGAGACAGATAAAGTAAAACATGTAGATTACTAAATGTGGCTCCTTGACAGCGTCACTGATGGAACACTCACTCCAACTCAATATTGTATGTCTATGAAGCCTGGTTCCTTTTAACGGGTACATCAACCCCCAAAATCAGTACCCGACAACTAAAAATCGATTACCAAACCCTTCCTTCACCTCTGACAAGACGTTATTAATCACAACTTGTGAATGTGAGGATGCCAGGCCTCCACCGTGGTTCGGATTCCACGTTAAACTGTAGGTCTCATTTCATCTCACAATCACCTACCATTACACATTAGCGTAAGTGCGTATAACCCGAACGGGTAGTAAGACGCGGTGCTAATAATAATAATAATAACTAAAAATCCCCATATACTCCACGAAGACATGCCGCAAAAACTGGAGTGTGATGTACTGTTAATGCATGGCAGATTGTCTTCTTCGAGATAAATGTCAGTAAAGATGTGTACCTTGAAATATTTGAATGCATTTAGGCACAACCCCAGAAGAGCTAGAATGGTACACATTTCAACAAGATGGGGCCACTTGCCACATGACCAGAGTAGCGCTGGCCCAAATTCATGAAGCATTCCCAGATGGATGAACTGTCAGCATAAGTTTGTGGTCTCCACGTTCCCCCCCCAGACCTGACCACATGTGATTAGTGATTACCTTTGAGGCTACCTAAAGGGGAAAGTTTATGGGACAAACTCGCACAATTCAGGAATTTCAGGATAACATTTGTATCGCTATCGCAGGAATCGATGGTATAGTATTGCAGAGAGTTTACCAAAGCATGCTGACCCAGGATCAGAGGTGTCTTGAGGCTGATTGTGGTCACTTCCATCATCTTCTTTAACGGCAGGTAATGTATCAAAACAAGTTTTATCTTATACTATACATTTGTACATATTACTATACTCTATATTACTATAAATTTACCCATTTGTGCTTGCATTGTTACCCAAAACTCTAGAACTAGAGGGGTCCAAATACAAAAAAAAATATCAACTTCAAAATTTATAATAAATAGGAGTGCGCAGTTTGAGCAATTATTAGATGATGCTGGGTATGTAATACGTCCCCAGCAATACGATCCAAGACACAAACAAGGAAAACCACGATCCTCCTTAAAAAAAAATATATATATATATATATATATAATAGATGAGATAAAATAGAGAAAACAAGGAGTGGAGGTACCAAGGTAGTATGTTCACTTAAAACTAGAGATAACCTGGATTAACTAAAAGATTGCAAGTCATAAATAACATTTTATCATATGTATAAGAAACATTAACAATATGTAGATATTCGGGCGTAACATTACTCATATTAAAAATATTACAATCTAATGTTATAAATTACCTTTTCCAAATAAATCCTTGTCACATTAATTCAGAAATATAATTTCCAAGTCAAAGAGTTCAGATTAAACTCAATGTTTACGAATGTCATACTTAGCGCATAACATTATTAAATTTGGAATATTCTAACATAATGTTCTTACTGAACTCTCCAAAGGTAAATCCTTAACAAGATTAATTGTGAAATATAATTCATAAGTTAAATAATTCAGTTTAAATTCAATGTTTACAAAAAACATACTTAACGCATAACATTACTAATTTTGGAATATTCTGACGTAATGTCCTTACTGAAATCTCCAAAGTAAATCCTTAACAAATTAATTGTGAAATATAATTCACAAGCTAAATAGTTCAGTTTAAATTCAATGTGCAAGACAATGAATAATAATATCAGACTTTTCTAATTTAAAAAAAATAAAGCCGAAAGAAAATTTTGATTAATTCCAGATTTATCATTATGCCGAAAATGAATTTTCCTTACATTTTCAAAATTGTCTGTGAAACCTCAGCTTCGTCTAACCGCTACCAAACCCAGTCCAAGAGTGAAGCCTTATTTTCATGGCCAATCTTTTATACAGTGCATAAACTCGATGAACAGGGGAGACAGGATCCAAGGGAGTGGATCACAGATTTTTAACACAAGGATGGGGGGGGGGGGGGGTAAGGAGGGGGGATGTGCGTGACCACGGAAAAGTCTGTAATATTCTCGAAGCCATTGTTTTCTTCTAGAATGGCAACTCTCCTCTTCTCCGGGTTGTTAGGTTGGCACTGCGCATGGTAGTGGTCTCTAGCGGGCGTGGCTTAACTCTTGGTTTAGTCTGGCAGTTGTTCATGAGGCGGAGGTGTGGCCAGACATATTGCTATTTTTTTTCCAACATAGCCTGGATGGTGAGATTGGGTAAGTAAGTTTTTTTTTGTTGACTTGCCCAATTTTGTTTGACTTGTAGCGATAATTGCTACAGCATCATATTGTATGGGGCTAATTTTTAGTGACTCGTCCTGTAGATTAGCTATAGCCAATGGCTTAGATTTTAGAAAATCTATTAATCACCAATTTTGTGTATATGACAAGACAGATTTCATAATTGTATTCTCAACAAGATATATATCAAATCTTCTCCTGCCATTATATGTCTAGATTGAAACTAAATTATTCAAAAATAATTTTAACCTGCACCATACACAAAACAATGTCTTCAAAGTCAAAACTAAAAGTAACTAACACTTTTTTAAAAAGGCAATGATGCCTTTATGCCCTAATGGGAAAATCTCTCATAATTACATATTTTTTATACAAATACTTGCATTTAAAAAAATACTAGTTGTATTGTTTAACTTTAATTATATTGTGTTTTTTGTACGATAAATAGTTACTGTAGAAGTAGGCCTATGTACATAAAAAAGTTTGAATTATATTTAATTTGAATATATGACTCAATTAAATATTTGACTTAGTTTGGCGTATTTTCTCACAAATTTGTGTGTAAAAAGGATAAATGTTTTTAGTTCAGGTAGAAGTAATCTTCTAAAGAACTAGTCACCCCTCACACTCCATGTTCATCAACAAGTGTTCAATCCCCCTCACACCTGTCACAATCATTTTATAGGAACTCGTTGGGACTAGTTTCTTCTTGAAGCTACTACCGGTATGCCTGATGTAGGGGAAGAGGGGTGGGAATCTAAAGGTACCTAGTGATGATAACAAGAAAAAAAAATTAATTTGCTGAAAAAGTGGTTAGTCTCAATAGCAGAAGAGACTGAGAAAAATAATATATTACCTTGAAAGAAGCCCTTTTTTCAGTTTCATTACTTTGGGAGGGGTTTTTAAACTTATATTGCATATGAAACTTTAATATTTAATTTTCTTAACTGTTCAGTAGGTTTGGAGAGACTTAAGAGCCGACCCTGAACTTCAATATTATATGCTGAAATAAATATATGTTGCTTACAGAGTTGGCACAATGATTTGTTAACTATGACTTGAAAAGCTAGGTCAGATCTCAATTTAGTGCGCAAAAGGTATTTTTTTCTAATTTGATGTATCCCAGTATTTCTTTTTTTTTTACTATTACCTTAATTCTTTTGAAAAATTTGTAAATAAACAGTATCACCTTACATTACTCATATAAATGGATTAATATGTTTAAAAAAAAAATATTTTCAGTATGTTTAACAGAATGGTTATTAGCGTCTTCATCAAATTTTTTTCTATCACTGTGTCTTAATAACTGGTTAGGCTAGGCGCATATATGATAATCACTCTAATGTGGTAGGGATAAGGAAGGAAGCATTTTAAAGGCAAACTACCACCATTTGTGTGGAAAGAGTGCGGGAAACCATTCAGGAAAAAACACCCTAAGTAGACCCGACCAGGATTAAAACCTCGAACTCCCCATCGTCAACAATCTAGTCTACTGTGAAAGTAGTGTGTTGGACCAGAGATTTTCAAATTAAGGTCCCCGAGATCTTTCAGAGAATCTATGACATAATTTTATATCTTATAAAATTATATATAAAAGGGTAAATCACTGGTATATACTAAACATAATGGAGATATCTTCCCATTTTAAAGCCCAGCGAGAAGGTGAGGGTGAAAAGTTGGCCACGCCCCTTGTGCCCACATCTGTGAGAGGAGCATTTGTAAATTCACTTTTATACTAGTTTTCTTATCAACCAGCACAACGAGCTTTCAGAAAAAGCACTAAAACGGTTGATGCCTTTTCCAACAACTCATTTGTGTGAGCAAACCTTTTCTGCTCTTTGTGGTATGAAAAAATGTGAAATGAAATTGTCTTAGTGTGGAATGAGACTTAAGAAGATGGTCAATAAAACTGATACAGATTTATATAATAACTACATTTATTTTATTTTCATATATATTGTAGTTATATTGAAAAATATATTATGACTAATTTACCCCTATAATATACTATAAAATTATGATTATCATTTTTTTTAATCATTTATATTATGTCAAGGGGTTCGCGAATCAGCTGTCTCCTGGTTAGAGGGTCCGTGTGACTAAGATGATTGAGAACCACTGCCTTACACAGTTTGTGCCATTAAGATGGTAATGACTTTATCAAAGGGTTATGGATGAGGATTGTATTTTTAGAGGAAGTGTACCTACATTATCATAGAGAGGAGATGGGAAAACCAGTGAGTGATATATCACATGTGCAGAACCACCCCTTGTGCACCAAACCAAGATTCAAACTTTGATTTCTTATTCAACAACAATATAAACTAACACAAGTGTGACATCATAGGGTGAGACCACTGGTTTGGGTAGAGAAGCAAATAAGGTAAATCTAGTATATTTTCTAAAAACTTCAACTTAATAGTGAGAACTAATTATTTACAGTAACATGAATATTAGTTTATGTAACTTAGGATCTTCCCCCCCCCCCCCCCCCCCAATTTATTGTGCTTATAACACCAGTTTTATACCAAATGTTAGGTTAATAATATTTGAGAAGTACCTAAAACTATTTTCAATTTTTTTTTCTATCAAAACCCTTGGACCTGTTAGTATGGGGCATATGAATAATGTACTCATAAATTAATATTGCTATAAATAGTTGAAAGTAAATTGATTTTATTCTTTAAAGTCATACACCATTTCTATTATTCATGGTCTTGGACCTGTTGATGATGAAATCAATGAACAAAAAGACATCAAGTAGACAAACAACAAACCCCTGGACTATCTGGACTATGCGTCTATGTCTGCTCTCTCACAGCTTTAAGGTACATAGAAGCAAAGCACGACACTTGGTTTTAAGGTCTATGTCAAGAAGATTAAAGGGATGAGACTCAATAATCTCAATACCACACATTTTGGGATCGGTAATCAGGTCAATGAGGAAGTAGATTAGTTCTGCAATCTGGGGAACATCATCATCACATAGATAGGGACAAAGAAGACATTGATAGCTGAATCAATAAGGTTAAGAGAACATTTATTCATCAGCTGTAGACCAATCTGGAGATGACAGAGAATTAAGAATAAAGGGTCATAAATAAGCCACATACCGGTGTTGGTTGGGGAGGGGGGGGGGGAGTGGTGAGCTATAATGTCTACATGGTCTCACATGGGGCCGAGGGGGGAGGGGTATAAGAGGGGGCGTGTCAAAAAAGAAGGTAAGAAAAGATTGACATGGTTTATGGATAACCCTTAAAGATCATTGAAGATAAGATGGTACAATGAAGATGGTGCAATGGCGATGGCTTAGCCACACTCTCCTTAGAGACCAGGATTATGTCTCAGTGGAATCTCTGGACTGGAAACCCCAAGGACGCCAACATATGGACAGTCCAAGGATGACTTGGCAGATAAAAGTCAATAAAGGCCAAAAAAAACTCAGGTCATGGGACAAACTCAAAGTGTCAGAAAATACACTTGAATATCAAATCTCTGTTGCAGCCCTATGTTCCACATATGGAGTTAAAGTAATTTACATTACATAAATCAATGAAATAGCTCTCCGAGAATGAGTAGGATTTAGAGAGGCTATAACATATGAGCAGTTAATTTAACACATGGGGTGTAGGCAGCTGGGCTTAAATACTTGTTTTATATATATTTTTAGCACCATGTTTTACTACCTGTTCAGATTATATGCCTATGTACTAATTACACTAATGGGTTAGGGATTAGGAATGCTTGATTTAAGGAAAGTACACCCGCATTTGTGTGGCGGTAGAGTGGAAAACCATTTAAGGAAAACCACCTTCAGTGCACTCGGCCGGGATTAAATCCCGATCTCCCAGTATTTGACAATCTAGTCCAACACGAGATTAGCGCGTTAGACCATGCGGTTACCGAGGATTTTATAGTTGTTAATTTCAGACTTTATTTGAAAGAATCATTTTAGAGTGTGAATAAAATTTACAATAATGTTATGTTTTTGACATATGTCAATGAGAGTTAGTTCAGCACTAGTATGTTTGACTTTGACCTGTCACTGACTCGGGAATCAGGACTTAAGATAAAATCCATGCTTGGTTCACTTGGTATTATTTTCCTTTCAAAGTGATTGTATGAATACAAATAAATGATTTATGAATTTTCAAAGGAGGAAAATTATCAGCTAGAAAATATAAAGTAGGATAAGTTAATTTACTATATTTATTCACTCGCCTCATTTTACAAAATGTAAGCAACACCTATATCACCAATATTTGCCTAGAGAAAAAAGGAAACTCACTGTGGATAGAATGAAATAAGCTTTGAGTAAAATGTCATAATAAATTAATCAATTGAAAACATTAGAGGCTACCTACAGATTTCTTAAAGTCACAATTAAAAAATATATGCATGAGCCAGTACTGTTATAGTTGGAAAAAATATACAGGATATGTAGAATTTAAGTACTAAAAAGATTATTTTTAATGGTATAATACCCTTGACTTATAATACTCCTGATCAGACCAACAAATTTAAATTACACATTTTCATGACATTCATGACCAAATTTTAATTTCATGAATTTTTCATGGCTTCCACAGTATTTTCATGATAAACTATAATGTGCTGATTTTGCATTTAAGTTTCCATAAAACCCAATTCGCGGCTGCATGGTCTAAGGGGTCGCTTTTGCAGTAGACTAGACTGCCGATGACGAGAAGATAGAAGTTTGAATCTTGGTCGGTTGTATTGAGGGTCGTTTTTCCAAAATGATTTTCCACTCTCCTCCAACAAAATGTGGGTACACTTCCTCTAAATATAGCCTGCCTTATCCCTAGAACCATTAGCGTAATTAGTAAATAAGTGTATAATCCAAATGGGTAGTAAGACGCGGTGCTAAAAAAAAGTTCCATAAACAATTTTTTATAGATAAAAAAATATATTGTCAAACTAGGGTGTCTGTCATAAAACAGTGCAAAGAATGAAGTTTTTTTTTCTCCAAAGATGTTAAAGTGCCTGTATGGGGAAGAGATAAGATAAGGGGTATTCTATTGATGGACATATAAATAAAAGTTATTCACTTTGTCTGAGGCAGTGTTTTATAACCAGGCCAAATCCCCAACTATTACATGGAATGCTACTTAACTTCATTAAGATCAATCATTTCACTTGTTCTGGTACTAACATTTCTAATAAGTTTTGACACTATAAAAGTACTACGAAAACTAGTAACTTTTTCAGAATATAACATTATAGTTTTTAATATAATATTAACATTACAACACTCCAAACTTTGAATTACCAGTACATAGTAGATACACCTATGGCCTACATACATTTACAAAGCCTTATCAGTACTTGCTCTGTGTTGAAAAGTTACTATCATTATGCAAATATATTATGTGTTAGCAAGTTCAGTAAACTGGGTTGACCATTTGTACACTTAGTTTACTCTGACAGGACATACCTTTATGGATTATATTATGACTATCTTATAAGTTATACCATAATAGAGTAATGCAAGGTAGGCTGGCTACCTTACAGAGTAAATAAAGGGTACCTATTCTTCTTTAAATATATCTATTCTAGTTACCCACTTGGCCTGTAAATTCTATATCATAGCAGCCAAATAATAATGGGGCAAATGGGTATGTAGTACTTCCCTTCTACTTCAAAACTTTTTTGAATGGGTCAAAAATGTTAATCCGTTCCTGAGTTATGAACTTTGTTGTGGATGTCAACCTTTTGAGCCAGAAAATTAAAAAATCTGACTTTTTATATAAAGTACAACCATTTTAGCAGTGTCTATATCATGATTTATAATTATTTATTAGTAAATATTACTTTTGAAATTAGTTGAAAATGTAAAAAAAAAAAATCCTCAGATAACTACCATACTTTGCGAAAAGATTGAGAAATTAAGAGATGTTGAAATAAAAATTGTAGAACTCATAAAAAATGAAGAGTAAATTAATTTAACTTTAACTTAAGGTGCGGCCAAAGGGAGCGCAAGTATTTTTACAGTTTTACTTTTTACAGCCGTCAGGTCGGGTGATCAAGACTGAACGAACCAGAAAACAGACTAAGCTGTTAAGGTATTTAAGATTGTTTTGCATTATCAATGTATTTGAACATTTTCATGTCAGTTTAATATGTGTGTTTATCATCTTTTAAATGAATTTTGAAGAAGAATTAATGAACAAAAATCTGTACACCGCCAATTTATTTTTTTATTTGGCCTTCCTGTAAGTAAGTCTGAGCCAAGACAATGAAGTGAATGATATTCATCAAAATGTTCAACTTGGTAAAAAAAAAAAATTGGAAATAACTCCCCAAATAAATATTGAATCAATCTTAGGAACCGATGGTGAGGATCAAAATAATCCTGTTTACTTGCTTAATACACCATCCAAAGTTCAGCAAACTACTACTCCTATGTCTCAACACCTTAGTTTCAAATCAACCCATCAACATCCAAAAAAAATGATTTTCTACATAACATACCCTGATTTTGGTTGGAAGAACAGTAGAGAGAAATAAAACTTTTTATTTTGTGGCCGACATTTATAACATGTTACTATATTAATTGTTTTATTTTATAGTTATTGATAATATCTATCAACAGGCACAGCTGCAGATAACACGACTTGATGTATGGATATATTAAAATTGTTTTAGTAACTTTAATAACTAACTTCTATTGTTCTTCCTACCAAAATCATACTATACACTTTTTTAAAAAAGCTCTATTTTGGCCTGAAACTATAACCAATAGGAGAAAAGAAATTAAAAAAAAAACACTGAAAATATTCTGTCATTTATAACTCAGATGCCTGGCAAAAGTATCATATAAAGAGCAAAAATGAAGAGCCAGCAAAGGCTAGGTTACAAAAACAAAATGTTAATATTACATTTAAAACAACAAAATAGAAAGAGCAAGGATTTCGAGAGTTTACAATAATGTGGGGCCACTTTATTAGATATGAAGAGGTTTCAATATTTTGTAAATGAAACTTATGAAACAACGGCATTTAGTAAATTCAATGTTGGAGACTATGTTTGGTAAAGTTTAGTGGAGGCAAAAAACACTATTTAATATAAATATGTAGGTATGCGTTGTTCAAACCATATTTTCAAATCCAGTACCATGAAGTTAAAGTAATGTCAAAATCTACAAGTAGCGATAAAACAATTTTTAAGATGAAGAGGATGTGTCAATTGTGCCTAAAACTGCAATCCTAGGGAATTTACGACCTCCTAAGCTACTTTTTAGGACTGGGAATATAATAAAGTAGGCATATGCGTGTGCGTGTAAAGCCTGTGGACATTTTTGAAAGTACCTAATTAAGAAGGATATTAGCTTCACAGGGCTGTGGACATTTTACTAATGTCTTAACCATAGGTTTTAAAGACAAACACTGTAATCCTTATATTTAATGAATAAGCCAGGGTTTGAAAATTGATTAATGCCCTTTTATCATATTTATTTACCATGCAGGGTGTCCCAGAAGTACCTACAGGTCAATATTCTGAAAGTTCATACTACCGGTAATACTAAGAAATAAAGCTTTAATGAACAGATGTCCTATTTCAATAAGTTTCCAAGATAGAGCTATTTGAACTTACAGTATTTTTAGTTTTGTCCTTCCCTCCCACCGTTATATGTCAATGTTTCAAGTATGTGCACAATGTGAAGCATCAGTTGGATGTTGCGACTTTTTATAGTGGCATTATAGAAGTTTCGTTGAAAATGCTGTGCATCCTCAAAAATGTTGAATACACATATATGCTGTTTGTTTCCGGCTTCTGCGATCGTAGTGCCATTTCTGCTGTTGGAGAATACCGTCAACAGTTTCCTTTTCGTTTAATTCTAGATCAAGTGTTTTCCAGAATTATATGCATAGTAGACATGTGTGAAGATATGCTGATTTTTTAAAAACCCTTCTAAAATGTCACAAGACAAAGCTAACACTTCACACCAATGCACATGTGTAGGGTAGTGAAGCATTAGGGTGGGAGACAAGGACAATATTATGCACCAAATTCAAAATAATATACATTAAATAGCTCTACCATATTTCAGAAACCTTTCGAAATAGGACACTTCATTTAAACTTTATATCTTAGAGTGACCAATACTATGACCATAAAGAATATTAACCTTTCCACTTGAAACAACCTGTAGAAAAGCGTTTCCCAATTAAATTAAATCATAGAACCCTTTTATATTTGGTACAATATAACAAAACCCTTTAAATATTTTTAACATAGCATATTACTGACTATATTATACTGTAGAAGGTGTGTAGGCCTATCTATATATCTGTATTAGTATTTAAGCGTGGGCCTATATTTCCGCTATTTCATGCTTCGAAGTATAGGTCCTTTGCAAGTCTTATTGAAATAATACCTTATAGAAGACATCATATACCGTATTATTAATCATAGTATTTTTTGGTGGGCATCAGAATTATATGGGATAAGTGGATAAGTGTTTATAAGTGGCCTTTATAAAAGCTATGTTTGGGCATTGTTGTCGATCGTTTTGAAGTAAATAGGAGGTAGGGAGTTGGAAAACCAAAGTATATTCCAACACAACCAGGGAATGATTGGGCCAGGGAGTTATCAACAACATTAATTTTGTCGGTAGACAAAAATTCATAACATGTAATAAAATATGGAATACAATGAACAAAAACGTGCAATTTTATGCTAACGGTCTTTTTTTTTTTTTTTGTATCAATTATTGTTTAAATGAAAAAGTAGGGAACATACCTTTGGCAAAGCGAAACTTGACACCTGTCATTTAACTTTAACGGGGACGAATGTCAAGATATCGAGATGGGGTCCATCGATAAACATCATGAACAATCTACTACCAACATCCGAGCAACAAAACTTACCAAATAAAATTATAGGAATTAAACACCCATTCCTTCAAACAAAAATTCTGGTCCATCAATACTCTTATACAAGTAATTTTGTCTCATAGCTATTTTTACTTTCTCTCTATCTTACAGGTAGAGAAAGTATTGTGATCGTCAAAAAAATCGAACTCGAGATTTTGATGAATTTTGACGTTTCATGACTTCCTGAATCCGAAAAAGTGGTTTTTGAATTTCCGTCTGTCTGTCTGTCTGTCTGTCTGTCTGTCTGTCTGTCTGTCTGTCTGTCTGTCTGTCTGTCTGTCTGTCTGTCTGTACCTCCAACTAGAGCCTAAACTATTTTACCGATTGAGCTGAAACTTGATATCTAGGGTTTTCATAGGGTTGCCCCGAGGGGTTTTTGGAATTGGATATCTACCCCTAAAATTAAGGGTAGTTTACTGAAGGGTAAAAAGAGAAAAAGTCGATTTTCTCAAAATCGGCTCTAACGATTTTGATTAAATTATATTTATGAACATAAATAAATATTCCAAACAAAATGGCTACTCTCAATATTTCGGCAAAATCGTTTTAAGGGCTCCGGTCTGATGCGTAAATTAACATTTTTTATAATAGCTCCGAAACTATTTGAGATATGAAATTACTTAGCATTACAAATATGTATATATATTTATAATACAAATATTTTATTCGAAACATATTTTTATAAAATCAATAACTTTCAATATATACGCAATTATATATATATTTTTAACTTTTTGGGCATTAAAGCTTAAGTATTGCGACCGTAAGAAAAACTAACCTGAAATGTTGATGGATGTCGACGTCTCATGACCCCCCGAACCCTTAAAAATAGTCTTTGCAGTGCCGTCTGTCTGTGTGTCTATTAAAACTTAAAATTAAGGGTAGTTTACTGAAGGGCAAAAAGAGAAAAAGTCGATTTTCTCAAAATCGGCTCTAACGATTTTGATTAAATTTCATTTATGAACATTAATAAATATTTCAAACAAAATGGCTACTCTCAATATTTCAGCAAAATCGCTTTAAGGGCTCCGGTCTGATGCGTAAATTAACATTTTTTATAATAGCTCCGAAACTATTTGAGATATGAAATTACTTAGCATTACAAATATGTATATATATTTATAATAAAAATATTTTATTCGAAACATATTTTTATAAAATCAATAACTTTCAATATATACGCAATTATATATATATATTTTAACTTTTTGGGCATTAAAGCTTAAGTATTGCGATCGTAAGAAAAACTAACCTGAAATGTTGATGGATGTCGACGTCTCATGACCCCCCGAACCCTTAAAAATAGTCTTTGCAATGCCGTCTGTCTGTGTGTCTATTAAAACTAAAAATTAAGGGTAGTTTACTGAATGGCAAAAAGAGAAAAAGTCGATTTTCTCAAAATCGGCTCCAACGATTTTGATTAAATTTCATTTATAAACATTAATAAATATTCCAAACAAAATGGCTACCCTCAATATTTCGGCAAAATGGCTTTAAGGGCTCCGGTCTGATGCGTAAATTAACATTTTTTTAAATAGCTCCGAAACTATTTGAGATATGAAATTACTTAGCATTACAAATATGTATATATATTTATAATACAGATATTTTATTCGAAACATATTTTTATAAAATCAATAACTTTCAATATATACGCAATTATATGAATTTTTTTAACTTTTTGGACATTAAAGTTTAAGTATTGCGACCGTAAAAAAAAAACTAACCTGAAATGTTGATGGATGTCAACGTCTCATGACCCCCACAACCCTAAAAAATAGTCTTTGCAATGCCGTCTGTCTGTCTGTCTATAAAAACTTAAAATTAAGGGTTGTTTACTGAAGGGCGAAACGAGAAAAAATTGGTTTTCTCAAAATCTGCTCAAACGATTTTGATTAAAATTCGTATTCAAGCGTTTATTAAGATTATAAATAAACTGGCTATTTTCCTTTTCCTATGAAAATGATTTTTAGGGTACATTACAGAAGCGTTAATTTCCGTATCTCCACAACTATTGGAGAAACTAAACAACTTATCATTGCAAAATTGTAGGACTATTAGAAATAAAAAACTTTTATTTGACATATATTTTTATAAAAACAGCAGTTTCTGAGATATTTGCAAATATATTAATACAATTTTGTGAGCTTTAGTTGTAAACATATACTTCTTAAGTCTTAACGCAATAATACTCCAATGCCATAGAGTAATTAAATATAAGTAAGTATCTAAAAAAAGTATGTTATTTTTCCTTAAATCTCTTAGGAGAAATGTTTGCATAGCAATGATCTATCTCCATTTTAGACTCAATAGTCAATATTTACATTTTTTATTAGCCAAAATGTATAAATGAATAATTAAATATCAATGCGATGACTTTAAGATCTGCAACACCTTTTAAAATGTTAAAATTTTAACCAGAAATCGAAATTTTAATACGATGTGTTTACCCTTGTGGAAGACATTAAACTGTTTGAAATGTTCTTAGGTGGACAAAGATGCGCCTCTTTTCTCATTGATTCTATATCATTGTATATTATTTTATGCGTGTTCTTATGTAGAGTGGTGATGATACAATGTACATTATTCCGTTCAGAAATCTTACGAGTTTATAGAAAGAGAGAGAAAGTCTGTGCGGTGTGCCGTACCATTTATTTGAAATTCCACTTGTGGTGATATGACACTTTTGACAAGTTGAACTCGATACTCTATACCAAGTTCTAAGATAAATTATACTGATATGACAACTCTTTAGTTCCAATGATCAAAAATTGAAGCCTATAAGCGCTAGTATCTTATAATATTAGAGAGCACGCAATTCAAATACTGTACAGAAGTCTGAACCACAAGGCTTTAATAGTAATTGAACTATTTTAGGTAACATATTACATAGGTATCATATGAAATGATTATTAAAATAACTGTATTATTTAAAATACATGTCGACTACAATAATTGCTTGCTAGTAAGGAAATAGGTTTAGAAGTGAACGGTGAAACGACTCAATTTGAAGTGTGAAGTTCAATACAACAGTCCCATGTGGAAAATCGTATCTGGCCAGAACTGGGGCAGATCTGGGGCAAAGCTGGCATTCCCAGTTCTGACCAATTCTAGTTCTGGACCAGATCTGGTATTTTTTCCACATGGGGTTTAATTTTACAATACAAAATTTGACCATTTACAATTTCAATATCAATGTTACAATGCAGTTTATAAGTTAACAATCAAAATAACTGTTTTCCTTGAGCGGATCTCTAGGTAAAGATCCAACAAATTTAATTTAACAATTTTATTTAATGGCGGGTGGTGATATAGTACGTACATTGAAAGAGACATAATATATATACCGGTATTAACTCTTTCAATCTACTATCACCACCCGCCATCATAATATGATGGATATTGATGGTAATATATAAGATTAGGATATGTATCGGTACGTGCTAGAATCACAAACAATAAACTTAATCGTACTTATACATAACTTATTAGTAAAAGAACCTAAACTAATTGTGGTTGTTAATAATAAGGTTATATCTTCTTGTTTATTATTTTTATTCCCTTCTCCTTATTTTATATACGTTTTAGTTTTTCTTCTATGACTACGACAGGCTTCGGTGATTTTTCACCACCCTCAAGTCTTATTTGTATTAAAGATTATTGATTTTAACTCACACTATTGGAAAGCTTATGAAATTTTACGGTTTTATATGGTATATATGGAATCTCACTAAAAATTATTCCATATGAAACCATAAGATTGCACAAGCTTTCCAATAGTATGAACTAAAATCAATCATCTTTAATAAAAAAAGACTTGAAGATAGTGAAAAATCATCGAAACATGTCGTCGTCATAGGATAAAAACTAAAACGCATGTAAAATAAAGAAAGAGGAATAAAAATTATAAACAAGAAGATATAACCCTACTATCAATTATTATTACCCCTTACCAAATAAACGTGAACATTATTAGAAATAATTGTGGTTGGTTGCAGATATTTTTATATAAAATAAAATAATATATCTGTACAAATTAATAGTCCGCAAACACTCACTACTTTAGCTAGCATGGAGGGGGATCACGGAAGATACAATATTGTGGGCTCAGAACATACATAATTATCCATTTTCTAACGTCCATATTTAAAATATGTACATATCAATAATAATAATAATAATAACATTTATTTCAATAGTATAACTCTCCTAGCAATACAGTCATAATACATAAACATAAAATACCTGAATAAACAATGGTTACCGTACATAAACAGAAACATACGAAATAAAACAAATAAAAAATCTTCCAACCAAAACTATATTAATTTATACTGTTTCTAAAAACTTAAGCATTGACTTTACTAATTTCTTAAATACATATTTTTTTAGTCCTGCTTTGAACATGTCTAGTGTAATATAACTCTTCACCTCTTGAAGCAGAAGATAAAAATTGCTTAGAAATCTACTAGACTGCCAATGACGGGGAAATATGGTTCTATCCTGGTCAATTTTACTCAGGGTGTCCTTTTCTAAATTGATCCCCACTTTTTCTCTCCACGCAAATTCGGGTATGATTCCTTTAAATTCAACCCTCCGCATCCCTAGCACACTAGCGTAATTACTACATAGGCTTATATCCCGGACGGGTAGGGAGATGCGATGGTAAAAAAAAATGAAAATAATAATAATGGTGATGATGATGATGATGATGATAATAATAATAATAATAATAATAATAATAATAATAATAATAATAATAATAATAATAGTAATAATAATAATAATAATACAGTAATTTAGTACTGAATTTTTCACTTTCTATGGGAATATTTTAAATTAGCTTTTCAATCAAAACCTCTAATAAACTTTTGATTGGTTTTTACAAGTTTTAATCTTTAAATTCAAGGACAAAGGATTGTGAGGGAAACTTTTAAGGAGCTATACAGTCAAAAGAAAAAAAAAAGTTAATAAATTTTAAAATAGGTACTTTTGAGTTAATTACTAGAGTATTACTACACATATCATAAAATGTAATATAATATTACTGGATGGGCATACACATATACAATACCAAGGACCAAAGCGTGACGCTAAGGTTTATCATCTACTACACGGTGGGGGGACAGATTTAACGGTTTCTTTCAATGTTCTTATGCGAAAACATGTCTCTGATGAATAAAAGAGTTATTGTTTCAAAATAGTGAAGTATTATACCACACATTCCTGAAGAAACATTTACATTAAAAGACACACAATTCAGTTTTACAGGTAATACTGTACAAATACGAATAAAATCTTTAACATATTTAAATATGTAGCTATTATCAATGTTGTTAACAGTCTGCCAAGACTACACTTATATTTAAATTGGTTATTAGCTTGTATATTGGTTTCAGAAACCATATTATATTGAATGTTCGATAAATATAATGAATAAGGTATCTTAAAACTTGATTACATTTGTTTGAATGACAAACTTTGTATAATTGACATGCAATCAAACTATCACTTGTGTTATAGGCCTGTAGAAAGTATTATTATGATACCATTTTTTTTCAAAGTTGGCTCATATCTTTCGAAACCATATTATGTTGAAAGTTCGATAGCTCTGATGAAACAAGTAAGCTAAAAACTGTAATACATTTGTTTGAATGACATACTTTGTGTATCAGTCTTACTTTCAAACGATAATTTAGGTTATAAGCTTGTAGGAAGTACGGTATCTACTAAAGCCTGATTTTAGTAATAATTTCAATCTGTAAGGCTTTATTTCGTACCAGAATACTATCATATATAATTATATATAATATTTTGGTAGGATAAACGGCCATTTAGAACGAAAGTAGAAAATTCCTTCTTGAAGGTATTTTATCCTAACTAAACACAACTATAGGGTAGGATTCTGGTACGAGTAAAGCCTTACAGGCGAGATTCCTTCAAAAAAATCATCGCATATATTAGGCTACATTCAGTGGTGGATTTTAAATTGTGGCGCCCTAGGCACGATTATATTAAGCGCCCCCCTCCCAAATTATTTTTGTCAAGGGCTTTAGGAAGTTCCGGAGGAAAGAGGTTTTGACGCGGGAGGGGGTAGGGGTAGGGTGGGGATCGGAAGTTAATATTCGAAAAAAGATTTCTACGAAAGATAATCAGTACTGTACGGTAGCTTAAGTAAACATTATGAAGAAGGGGAGACTGATGTCAGTTACAAAGCGATTGCAAAGAACAGTTATTTAAAAAGAAATATTGTCATTCTGACTTTAACTTTATTTATTTCGATAATGTTGGTCAATAATTTTTCAAACGTAATTATTAAAATCTAAATATTATAATAAAAATGTCATTCGAAATGTGCCGCCCCCTAAGGCTACCGCCCTAGGCCCATGCCTACTGGGCCTATAGTATACATCCGCTTCTGTTAAAGGGTGTTTATATGGGTGTAAATGTGAAAAAAATATTAACAGTATAGTACATTGATAATCAACTTATTACAAGATTTTCCTACTATAATGTTGTTACAATTATTTATTACCAAAACCTTGGCCGTGTCTGAATAGTCTGTCCCCTACGCACTTGTGCACTTTACTTCACGCTTTAATATAACACGTTTCTGGCGCCTCTTAGTACACAAGGTGCATGATAGTTTTCGGACACAAAGTACAGCTAGATCCATCTGGTGGCTAATTCTGAAACATGCGTTTCCATGGTAACGATATTGAATTTTGATAGTGTTTTGTCAATGGCGTCAATGGTGATATTTTTAAGGCGCAAATTCATATCTATCATTTATCTTCCTTAATTCTATGAACATTAGAGTTGGTTCCACTGTCACTGTAAAGAATAAAATCAATTATATGCAGTTGATGATATTTTACAATAGTCATGATAAAAAATATCATTATAATAATGCTTAAAAGTAGACGAAAGTAAAATGAGGTTAAGCTATATTTTTTATCCATACAACCCCTTTATGTGTTATTGTTAAAAAACGTATTTGGTTAAGTTGCGCCAAAAATGGTCAATCCTATCACAGTCTTATAAACTATAAAAATTTTGGGAAGCTGACAAACTAGGCCTAGCTTACATTAATATCATTGTCAATATTGTTTTAAAGCATGTAAAAGTATTTCCAGATAAATACATAGGCCTATAGAAATTCCAAAATAAATTACTTAAGTTAAATGTTGATCGCTCGTTTTGAAACATTTTGCCGGTATGAGTAACTGCTAGTGCTGAATAAACAAATAAATTACAGCTACGCGCCAAAAGGAGTGCTATATACGCAGGGAAACCAAAGAGCATGTCAAACCTTTTTGCATATGTAGAGATATCTTAGCTCTCTTGAGAGATTTTCACACTACAAAGAGAAATTTAACCATTTAACATCATGTAAATAAACAAAGAACAAACCATACTAGTTTTATTTAACAGTATGTGATTGTTTTATTCCATTTTCACAAATTATATAATACTTTCATTCAATATAAAAAAACTAGTTTAACTAAAGTGCGCGATAAAGGGCAAGTCGTATGTGCCCCTTAGTAAAGTGTGCAATTGTACACTTTAAGAGAATTCAGACACTATCAAACATCACTTCCGACCTTAAGCCGACGCCATTACAACTTTAAAGAGCACATGGCTTCCAAGGGCCCTTAGACGGAATATTCAGACACGGCCCTTGTATTGCTATTTTTATGGTTTTGATTAAGTTTATCATTTTATTAATCTACATTTACTGTTATTAAGTTTATTTAACTATTTCTTTCTGTATTTACAGAGTAGCTGCTCAGCCTTTCACAGAAGATTTTACAGGAACATCGGCGCTATTTCCTTCGACTTCAAGCTCTCGCTCCTTTGAGCGACAAGCGACCTTTCCTAGCTCAACGGAGCAACATGAAGGAGATTATCCTCTTCCTTATGACTCAGAAAAGGACAATACAAGTGAAAGTTATATTTCAGATCTTCACTTACTGACAAAAGAGGTGTGGAATATTTTTAATCTCATAATAATTCTAATATCATGCAACCGGAATCAGACATTCAAAAAGAAGAATGTGTAGTCACTTTAATGGATGAAGAAATGTCAATAATTTTACTCTTACATGAACAGTTAGCATTTGAAGGAGATCCTAATGACACGTCAATTTACAGTAATAAGAAAATAAAGACTGAAGTTATTGAACTTGCACCTAGATTAGAACATCAGAAACTTGAGTCAACATTCCAATTTCCATCTCACAATAATAGGAAATTTTCACTTAAATGGCATAACTATAAACTTCCTGAAGAAAAAGAAAGGTGGCTTGTATGTGGTAAGTCAAATGTCTCAGCATAATATTGATTACACTGCTTACTTTTTGCATTGCCAAACCAACATACTATATGGTTTTCAGGTACCGGTTATAAAGGATGGTGAATGGGTAATGCTTACGAGACATAGAACTTCATGAGGCGTCAAAATTTCATTTAGGTTGCCAAATAGCTAGACTGCATTAGCTATCAGGTAAACATGTAAGTAGCTCTTTATGTAAAATGTACAATGAAAATATACAGCACCAAAGAGAAGTTCTCTCAGTCGTTATTGACTGCTGTAAATATTTAGTTACAGAAATGATAGAATTTAGAAAAAGCGAAGCTCTTGATGGAAAGCTACTACATATTTTCAAGCTTTTTGCTGAAAACAATCCTGATGCTAGACTCTATTATGAGAAAATTGAAAAAGCAAGACAAAGCAGAAAGAAACTTGGATCAAACTTTTTGTGTTACAGGAATGTATTTGATTTGATCTCAGTTAAGAATAATCTTGTTAGACAGAAAGTCCTCTCTAAAATTAATGAAAGCCATAAATATTCCATGATAATGGATTCCACGCAGGATGTGAGTAAACTTAAAGTAATAACTGTGATTATTAGATATGGTGAACACAATGAAGAATACATAAGACCCAATGAAAGATTGATTAACGTATTTACTATGGCAGATACTAGTAGCTTAAAACTTAAAATTGATGTTAATGGAAACATTAAAGGATATAGGGCTCAATCCTAAGCACATTATTGGCCAAAGTATGGATGGGCTGCCAATATGAGAGGTGCTGTAGCTGGACTAAAAACTCTCATTCAGAATGAGTCTAACACTGCTTTTTATGTGCGGTGCATATCACACAGATTTGCACTGGTTATAGAACAATTAATCAATATTTTTTCTCAAATAAAGGATCTGTTTTCAGCCCTTGAAGAGCTTTATCGCCTATTCAGTTCTGGGCACAAAAGACACAATGTATTAGTCAATAAAATGTCTTAGAAAGAGAAAAGTAGTGAAAAGATAGAAATACTGAAACGGGTATAAATCACTAGATGGCAAAATAAAGCTGGATTCATAAAAGTAACTCTAGTATGTTATGGTGAGGTAAAGTTAGCATTGCTTGAGTTTCAGACTCCTAAGGACTTTGACAGTGAAATCAACACACTGGCAAAAGGTATTCTGAGTAAGCTGAACAATTATGAAACCATTATTGCTCTCAATATGGCTCATACTGCATTTAAAGTAATGCATCCAGTCACAGTAAGCGTACAGAGTATGGTTTTGGACTATGGTGGTGTACAAGCTATAATAGAAAATGTCAAAACTCAGATCAGTAAATTGCGAAAGGATGAGGAATGGCTTAATGTGATGTGTGAGACTGAAAAGTTCTTAAAAAATCATGACGTCCCTGATTCAGCTCCAAATCAAAATAGAAGAAGAAAAAGGTTTAGCGATGAATTGGGTATAGTTAAACCTATTATTGAGATGAACAAAAAAAATGAAAATAGAATTGTATTTTAAGTTGCTAGATTTACTCCTTGTTCAGCCTGAAGATAGATTTTCTGACCATAGCTTAGACATGGTAAAAGAAATGCGTTATTTCACACATACGGAGTTTTAGGAACAATAACAAATAATGTATCCCTTGGAAACATAAAAAGCCTATGTGAGTTTTACGATTGGGACAACAGAATTGTAAGTGAAGAGTTAAACACTTTCAGTGAACTGTATTTTGCCACTCACTCAAGCATATCAATTGATGATTTGATTCCTCGTAAAAGTGAGAGATCTAAAGACACAGCTCAGTAAAAGGATCATGATGAAGGGAAAACAAACTTAGACGTTGACGATGATTCTGAAAGTGAAACCGAAACTGAACCTGAACAGATTAAGAGTTTCTGGATGACAAAGGGTTTTTTGAATCCTTATAGGTGCTTGATTAATTTTTCGGGCTTCAAGAGATTGAAAGTTGTTGATACAACTTTGCTATCTCTGGCCCTAGCCATCATTTGTTTGGCTGTAGGAGCTTTGAGCCAAGTTAAAATAATAAAAAAACAGGCTCAGGTCTGCGATGGGAGATGCATGGCTTTTGAACCTTATGGTTCTAGCTTCAGAGAAAGACTTATTAGAGTCGATTCCTAATGAATACATAATTGATGCCTTTTCTTTATCCTCATCGTAAAGGAAGAAGTTACTGTGCCGAATACAAGTCAAAGAAACTAGGACTTCATCAAACAATTATTGTTTTCATTTTTTCTTCTTTACAAGACACTGTGTTGATATTTTTTTCCTTTCCTTTGAAATATTGTCTTACAAAATATATTAATTTCATGAAATTAGATTTTTACTATTTATTTAATTTCAAATGAGTATTTCTTTGCAAAATATACCAATTTTAACCTTAGTCTCTTTGAATCGGGGGATACTAAAAGTTTTTATGTCAGCTTACCCAAATTTTCGAAAAAAAAAAACTGTTCAGTGCTTAGAATATCAATTGGAAAAATATTTAAAAAAATCTAAAATTTAGATAGAAATTACAAAAAAATCCTTGTTTTTTTTTTTAATTTAATGTTTAAGAAAAAGAATTTTATTTTAAAGTGCCCAACTTAGAACCTTTTAGTTTGCTTTCAGGAGTTTGAAATTACAAAAAAAAAAAACACTTTTTAACACTAAACTAGATGCTTTTGTAAAGAATTAGACTTTTAAAGCATTAAGGGCTGTTCAAACATCTTTCACCTTTATATTAAAAATTAAAACCAATGACTAACAAAACTCTTTACAAACAGACATTTTTTTAATAAAAAAGTGTTTTAATTTAAAATGTCTGACTTAGAACCTTTTAGTTTGGTTTTAGGAGTTTGAAATAAAAAATACACTTTTTAATAAAACAATATACTTATTTTTATCAGCATTACATTTTAAAAACATTAAAGGTTATTCAAACATCTTTAATATTAAAATTCTAACATTAAAACCATGCAATTTCTAGCAAAACCCTTAGTAAAGACGCACTTTTATAAATACATTGTTTTTTAAATATTTTAAGGTTCTCTTAAAATTTAAAAGTTCTTCCTCTATATAATAACAAAAAAGTTTAAAAATTACATTTTTTAAATATGTCTTAGACCTTTTTAATATAATTTGCACAGGAAAAAATTTAACAAGGTATCTTAGTCAATGTCATATTCTTCTTCTCCTTCCCCCACATCACCTGTAGGCCAGTCCATGAGGGTTTCATAGAACTCCGTAAACTCTACTGGTATGTATGGGTTTAATAGGTACTTTCCCTGACCCATAAGCTTGGTGTGTAGGAAAAACTGGTTGCGGGTCAGCGAGATGAGACAGTTTGTATGTGTCGAACACTAACCCATCAATAATGGTTCAGGCGACAATACTGCCTTTAATATTGCAACCGTAGGTAAAGTGCATAAAATAACTTATTCTGAAATTGACTTTGTTTTCTTTTGGAATATGTTTACCTTTTGTTTCCTCAGAAATACAGTTTTTTTTTTGGTAGTACTGTTGCCACCAGTTTTTAAAAGCTATGATTTCAGATGTTTCCACTTCCTTCACGATAAATTTTCTTGAATGAGCTTGAGGTAATAAAGATTTCTGTCATTTGGTGTAAACTATAAAGCCTACATTGATCTCTATAATATAACTGGATGGACATACAAATACACATTGACAACGACTAAAGCGTGACGTTCAAGTTTATCATCTGCTATACTGTGGGGGGGGGGGGGGGGGGGACAGATTTAACGGGGTGTTTTCAATGTTCTTATGCGAAAACATGTTTCTGATGAATAAAAGTGTTATTGTTTGAAAATAGTGAAGTCTTAAACCACACTTTCTTGAATAAACATTGGCATTAAAGGATATACAATTCAGTTTTACAGGTAATATTGTACAAATACGAATAAAATCTTTAACATATTTAAATATGTAGTTATCATCAATGTTGTTTACAGTCTGCCAGGACTACACTTATATTTAAAGTTGGTTATTAGTTTGTATATTGGTTTCAGAAACCATATTATATTGAAGGTTCAATAAATCTAATGAATAAGATAACTTAAAATTTGATTACATTTGTTTGAATGACAAATTTTGTGTAGTTACAATACATTCAAACTATCACTTAGGTTATAGGCTTGTAGAAAGTATTATTATATTACAATTTTTTTTTTAAAGTTGGCACATATCTTGTATATTGTTTTCAGAAAAGATATTATGTTGAAAGTTTGATAACTATAATGAAAAAAGGTAACTAAAAACTATTATAGTTGTGTGAATTACATACTTAGTGTAGAAGTCTTATGTTAAAATTATAATTTAGGTTATAGGCTTGTAGGAAGAACGGTATCTACTAAACTCTGATTTTAATAATAATCCCAATCTGTAATGCTTTATTTCGTACCAGAATACTATCATTTATATAATATTCTGGTAGGATAAATGGCCATTTAGAACGGAAGTAGAAATTTCCTTCTAGAAGGTCTTTTTATCCTAACTAAACACAACCATAGGGTAGGATTCTAGTATGAGATAAATCCTTACAAGTGAGCTTCCTTCGAAAATCATCGTATATATTAGGCTACATCAACTTATTTAAAGAAAAAACTAAGCAGTTACAAACTTTATTATGCTCTTCAAAGCTTTTAATAATATATTTATTTCATTTAACTAATCACACATTTATGTATCTCATATATTCAATCAAATTAATGAACGATGTCAAAATGCCACATTGTTTTGTATGGGTGTAAGAGAGAAAGAGATACCCGAAGGTTTCCTTCTCTCTTACACAATGGTATTCAGACGACAGCTCGAAAATTTCAGCCACGGATGTCCATCCAGCTATATTATAGAGATAATAGAAGGCCTAGCATATTTTTACTTTCTCTCTATCTTACAGGTAGAGAAAGTATTGTGATCGTCAAAAAAATCGAAGTCGAGATTTTGATGAATTTTGACGTTTCATGACTTCCTGAATCCGAAAAAGTGGTTTTTGAATTTCCGTCTGTCTGTCTGTCTGTCTGTCTGTCTGTCTGTCTGTCTGTCTGTCTGTCTGTCTGTCTGTCTGTCTGTCTGTACCTCCAACTAGAGCCTAAACTATTTTACCGATTGAGCTGAAACTTGATATCTTGGGTTTTCATAGGGTTGCCCCGAGGGGTTTTTGGAATTGGACATCTACCCCTAAAATTAAGGGTAGTTTACTGAAGGGAAAAAACAGAAAAAGTCGATTTTCTCAAAATCGGCTCTAACGATTTTGATTAAATTTCATTTATGAACATTAATAAATATTCCAAACAAAATGGCTACCCTCAATATTTCGGCAAAATCGCTTTAAGGGCTCCGGTCTGATGCGTAAATTAACATTTTTTATAATAGCTCGAAATATTGGATATGAATTATTAGATTACAATTGTATATATTTATATCAACTTTTTATTTGAAACATTTTATAAAATCAATATTTTTAATTATACGAATTATATATTTTTTATAGCTTTTTGGGACTTTAAGCTTTAAGTATTGCGATCGTAAAAAACTTAACCTGAAATGTTATGAATTTCGAGTTCAGACTCCGAACCTAAAAATAGTCTTTGCAATGCGTCTGTTGGTGTTGGTTATTAAAACTTAAAATTAAGGGTAGTTTACTGAAGGGCAAAAAAGAGAAAAAGTCGATTTTCTCAAAATCGGCTCTAACGATTTTGATTAAATTTCATTTATGAACATTAATAAATATTCCAAACAAAATGGCTACCCTCAATATTTCGGCAAAATCGCTTTAAGGGCTCCGGTCTGATGCGTAATTAACATTTTTTAAATAGCTCCGAAACTATTTGAGATATGAAATTACTTAGCATAACAAATATGTATATATATTTATAATAAGATATTTTATTCGAAACATATTTTTATAAAATCAATAACTTTTCAATCTATACGCAATTATATAATTTTTTTAACTTTTTGGACATTAAAGCTTAAGTATTGCGACCGTAAAAAAAAACTAACCTGAAATGTTGATGGATTCGACGTCTCATGACCCCCGAACCCTAAAAAATAGTCTTTGCAATGCCGTCTGTCTGTGTGTCTATTAAAACTTAAAATTAAGGGTAGTTTACTGAAGGGCAAAAAGAGAAAAAGTCGATTTTCTCAAAATCACTCAAACGATTTTGATTAAAATTTCTATCTAGGCATTAATAATATTTCAAAAAAACTGGCTATTCTAAATTTTCTGGCAAAATGATTTTAGGGCTTCGGCGTATCTGATGCTCACATTTTTTTAAATAGCTCCGAAACTATTTGAGATATGAAATTACTTAGCATAACAAATATGTATATATATTTATAATAGAGATATTTTATCCGAAACATATTTTTATAAAATCAATAACTTTCAATCTATACGCAATTATATGAATTTTTTTAACTTTTTGGACATTAAAGTTTAAGTATTGCGACCGTAAAAAAAAAACTAACCTGAAATGTTGATGGATGTCGACGTCTCATGACCCCCCGAACCCTAAAAAATAGTCTTTGCAATGCCGTCTATCTGTGTGTCTATAAAAACTTAAAATTAAGGGTAGTTTACTGAAGGGCGAAAAGAGAAAAATTTGGTTTTCTCAAAATCTACTCAAACGATTTTGATTAAAATTCGTATCTAGGCGTTGATTAAGATTTTAAATAAACTGGCTATTTTCATTTTCCTATGAAAATGATTTTTAGGGTACTTTACAGAAGCGTTAATCTCCGTATCTCCACAACTATTGGAGAAACTAAACAACTTATCATTGCAAAATTGTAGGACTATCAGAAATAAAAAAAAATTATTTGACATATATTTTTATAAAAGCAGCAGTTTCTGAGATATTTGCAAAATATATTAATACAATTTTGTGAGCTTTAGTTGTAAACAAATACTACTTAAATCTTAACGCAATAATTCTCCAATGCCATAGAGTAATTAAATATAAGTATCTAAAAAAGTATGTTATTTTTCCTTAAATCTCTTAGGAGAAATGTTTGCATAGCAATGATCTATCTCCATTTTAGACTCAATAGTCAATATTTACATTTTTTATTGGTCAAAATGTATAAATGAATAATTAAATATCAATGCGATGACTTGAAGATCTGCAACACCTTATAAAATGTTAAAATTTTAACCAGAATTCGAAATTTTAATACGAAGTGTTGACCCTTGTGGAAGACATTAAACTGTTTGAAATGCTCTTAGGTGGACAAAGATGCGCCTCTTTTCTCATTGATTCTATATCATTGTATATTTTTTTATGCGTGTTCTTATGTGGAGTGGTGATGATACAATGTACATTATTCCGTTCATAAATCTTAGGAGTTTATAGAAAGAGAGAGAAAGTCTGTGCGGTGTGCCGTACCATTTATTTTAAAACTATTTAAACGACAGAAAAGTTCCTGTCACACGGAAGGAAGGAATATCCTCGTCTAGGGTGCTGCTCAATCTTTTTGAATCGTCCTGAGTTCGTTAGATCAAAAAATACTCTATTCAAAGCATGATTCTTGTTTTGTCCTCCACAGTTGTCAGAATACACATGAACTTTGGTAAGCTGCTGCGGAACTGAAGAAAGATAATCATATACGAAGGAGCACACCTCATTGGGTCTCTTTCTTGCAGTTCCCTCATGGTAGAGATAAATGTGGGCCAAATTTTTCTTTATGTCATGTATACAGAATAAATTTACTGTACGTTGCCGCAAATAATGTGTCCTGTACCGGTATCTGGGACAGCGGAATATTCTGCATATAGTCGAATGAAATAACAAGGACGTGTTTTTGGAGTTTTTTTTCATTATTTCTCGATCAGTTTCGGCTTTTAGTTTGGTATACAACTTCTTTGCTCTTCGCTGATGGACCATCAGCTCGGTTGCAACATTTCTTTTAGCCACATTACTCAAGTGGGGACTTCTTAGTTTCAACGCTCCTCACATGTACAGCAAAAATCTATCTGCGGCCGACCAAATCTTAAGTTAAAATTATTGTCCTTGAAGAATCCAGCAAAGAACTTGTAACTGCATTTTACATTCAGATTCTTTTCCACAAACATCTGGTAAATTGTATTTATGTTCAGTCTGGAATCCAGATATTTGATTACCTTTCCAGAGTTTACTTTCCTTGACAGAGTAGCTTTAAATGTGGCCTCTTATCAATAGTCTGGTAGTAGCAGAAATTGCATTTTTCTCTGCTTTTTTTTCCCGCGTAGATCCATAGAGCTTTTACCAGCCAGCAATAGGGTGCTTAGCCTTCTAACTCAGCTAATCTTTATCCCATAATGAGACTTAAAACCTGCTCTTTGTGTTCACCCACCATGACACTGTACTTAAAAGACTTTTCATTTGCTACTCTGGCATCTTCACCCTGCTTTATTGGTATGTGCTGTTTAACTTCATGATTGCTGATCAGAGACTATAGAAACACATCCTGCTCATTTTTGGTTTTCATACTGCGAAGGCGCACAAATATTTCATCAGACTGCTCGCCAAGACGAACTATGCACTTTCCTTTACACCTGGAATTAATAAAAGTGTTTAAGAAATTTTGTAAGCTAGGCCTAGTCTACAAATTTAATGGAAAAATGCCATTAATTTGTAACTGCTATTCAATAAAATTTATAACTTAAATATTGATGTAACTTTGCTGTCCTTATTGATTAAAATTATATATTTGTAATGTGTTGCAATATTCACTGCAGATTTTAGTGCTAGAATGTCTTCAAAACATTTTATTAAGAAAAGATCTATAGAATAAAGTCTCACTCCTCTTCATAGTAAAAGATTTACCAATCAAAGGCTATCAAATTTCCATAGATTATGAGATTTTGGTATTTAATTGTAAACAAAGGGTATATTTTTACCTTTCACACTGCGATGAGAACTTTAAAACGACCGGTCTCCCAGATATCTCTCTGTCTGTCTGTCTCATTGATCTCTATACTATAACTGGATGGACATCTGTGGCTGAAATTTTCGAGCTGTCGTCTGCATACCATTGGGTAAGAGAGAAAGAAACTTTCGGGTATCTCTATCTCTCTTTCACCCATACAAGGCAATGTGGCATTTTGACATCGTTCATTAATTTGATTGATTATATGAGATACATCAATGTGAGAGTGGTTAAATTAAATAAATATGTTAGTTAAAGCTTTGAAGAGCATATAAAAGTTCAAAACCGGTTAGTTTTTTCTTTAAATAAGTTGATGTAGCCTAATATGTACGATGATTTTTGAAGGAAGCTTACTTTTAAGGCTTTATCTCGTACCAGAATCCTACCCTATATTTGTGTCTAGTTAGGATAAAAGACCTTCCAGAAGGAAATTTCTACTTCTGTTTTAAATTGCCGTTCATCCTACCAAAATATTATATATATGATAGTATTCTGGTACGAAATAAAGCCTTACAGATTGGAATTATTACTAAAATACGGGTTTATAAGATATTGTACTTCCTACAAGCCAATAACCTAAATTATCATTTGAACGTAAGACTTCTACACAAAATGTGTCATTCAAACAAATGTAATACAGTTTTTAGCTATTTTGTTTCATTATAGTTATCGAAATGTCAACATAATATGATTTCTGAAAGATTTCTGAAAGAACTTAAAAAAACAGGTATTATTACAATAATACTTTCCACAAGCCTATAACCTAAGTGATAGTTTGAATGCATGGCAACTATTCAAAGTTTGTCATTCAAACAAAGTAAACAATTTTTTAAGATACATTGTTCATTATATTTATCGAACTTTCAATAAAATATGGTTTCTGAAACCAATATACAAGCTAATAACCAACATTAAATATAAGTGTAGTCGTGGCAGACTGTAAACAACATTGATGATAACTACATAAAAATTGAAATATCTAAGGTTTTATTCGTATTTGTACAGAATTACCTGTAAAACTGGATTGTATATCCTTTAATGTAAATATTTCTTCAGGAAAGTATGGTATAATACTTCACTATTTTCAAACAATAACACTTTTATTCATCAGAGACATGTTTTCGCATAAGAACATTTAAAGAAACCGTTAAATCTTTCCCCCCCTCAGTGTAGCAGACGATACACTTGAGCGTCACGCTTTTTTCCTTGGAATGTGCATGTGTATGTCCATCCAGTTATACTATAGAGATCAATGGTCTGTCTGTCTATCTATCTATCTATCTATCTATCTATCTATCTATCTATCTATCTATCTATCTATCTATCTATCTATCTATCTATCTAACTATCTATCTATCTATATATCTAACTAGCTACTATAATGTTGCACCATACCACTAAGTAAGAATTGAGTTGTTATTTTAGCCAAAAAGAGACATTGTCTAGTAGTTTTACATTCAAACTATCATTTAGGTTAAAAGGCTTATAGGAAGTATTACTACATTACAATTGGTATATTTAAAGTTGGATCTCAGCTTGTATATTGCTTTCAGAAACCATATTATATTTAATGTTCGATAACTATAATGAAACAAGGTCACTAAAAACCTGATTACTTTTATTCGAATGACAAACTTTGTGTCTTACATTCAAACGATAATTTAGGTTATAGGCTTGTATGAAGTATTAATATATTAGCCTACATCGACTTATTTAAAGAAACAAGTCACGAGTGTCGAACTTAGTTACTCTCACCAAACCTTTTATTAACACATTTATTTCGTTTAACTAATTATACATTAATATATCTCATATATTCATAAAAATTAGCGAATGATGTCGAAATGCCACAGTGCCTTGCATGTGTGTAAGAGAAAAAGAGATACCTGAAGGTTTCCTTCTTTCTTAAACAATGGTGTGCAGACGACAGCTCGAAAGATTTAGCCGTATGTCCATCCAGTTATATTATAGAGCAGTGGTTCTCAAACTTGTATGCTTAACGTACCCCCTGGGAATATTTATATAACTGGCGTACCCCTTGTACAGATATAAAATATTTTAGTATAATAATACGTATACAATAAAACAGCTATATTTATTTGTGTCTATTTACAGTTTACTTTATACAACTACATATATTAATAGACACAAAAAATTACGTGATTGATTGAACAGATTTAACAAATATACCAATATCATACTGTGGGTATTCAGTGGGACAGGTGTGCTTGCTAACTGTACAATTTTGATACTAGATACTTGTTCAATAATTCCACCACTTCATCGCGTACCCCCAAAAGGTTTTCCGCGTACCTCACTTTGAGAATAACTGTTATAGAGATCAATGTTCATCCCATACACACACTTGTTTAATTGCCAGATTGAAATAACTCTTTTTACTGCCAACAAATGAATTAGAGATAAACAATATACTGAAAAATCTGAAAAATAAATTAACACTAGATGAACATGGGTTCAATACATAGAGGCTGATAACTCATTGAACTTTTTTTTTAGTAGAACGTTAGTTAGTATTGCCAGTGGCGGCTCATAAGTTTTAACACTGGGGGTGCTGCTTGGGTGGGACCGGAGAGGGTTGCAGAGAGAAGATTGAGATTGAGAGGGAACTTAGAGGGGTCATTTGGCGAGATGTATAATCATGTTTTCCTTTAACATGTTATAGCTTAATTTATTTTCCAAAGTTAATTAATTTTTAAGACTTACTAGCAAAAAGGTAGTTCTACGAAATATAAATTTTAAATAAATGGTTTCAAGACAGTAGCATTGCCCGAGTTAAAAATCTACTTTGTTTAGTTTAGTCGCTCTATAAAATATAGCGATATGATTTTTACTTTCTCTCTATCTTACAGGTAGAGAAAGTATGGTGATCGTCAAAAAAATCGAACTCGAGATTTTGATGAATTTAGACGTTTCATGACTTCCTGAATCCGAAAAAGTGGTTTTTGAATTTCCGTCTGTCTGTCTGTCTGTCTGTCTGTACCTCCAACTAGAGCCTAAACTATTTTACCGATTGAGCTGAAACTTGATATCTAGGGTTTTCATAGGGTTGCCCCGAGGGATTTTTGGAATTGGATATCTACCCCTAAAATTAAGGGTAGTTTACTGAAGGGAAAAAAGAGAAAAAGTCGATTATCTCAAAATCGGCTCTAACGATTTTGATTAAATTTCATTTATGAACATTAATAAATATTCAAAACAAAATGGTTACTCTCAATATTTCGGCAAAATCGCTTTAAGGGCTCCGGTCTGATGCGTAAATTAACATATTTTATAATAGCTCCGAAACTATTTGAGATATGAAATTACTTAGCATTACAAATATGTATATATATTTATAATACAAATATTTTATTCGAAACATATTTTTATAAAATCAATAATTTTCAATCTATACGCAATTATATATATATTTTTAGCTTTTTGGACATTAAAGCTTAAGTATTGCGATCGTAAAAAAAACTAACCTGAAATGTTGATGGATTTCGACGTCTCCTGACCCCCCGAACCCTAAAAAATAGTCTTTGCAATGCCGTCTGTCTGTGTGTCTATTAAAACTTAAAATTAAGGGTAGTTTACTGAAGGGAAAAAAGAGAAAAAGTCGATTTTCTCAAAATCGGCTTTAACGATTTTGATTAAATTTCATTTATAAACATTAATATATATTCCAAATAAAATGGCTACCCTCAATATTTCGGCAAAATGGCTTTAAGGGCTCCGGTCTGATGCGTCAATTAACATTTTTTTAAATAGCTCCGAAACTATTTGAGATATGAAATTACTTAGCATTACAAATATGTATATATATTTATAATACAGATATTTTATCCGAAACATATTTTTATAAAATCAATAACTTTCAATCTATACGCAATTATATGAATTTTTTTAACTTTTTGGACATTAAAGTTTAAGTATTGCGACCGTAAAAAAAAACTAACCTGAAATGTTGATGGATGTCGACGTCTCATGACCCCCCGAACCCTAACAAATAGTCTTTGCAATGCCGTCTGTCTGTGTGCCTATAAAAACTTAAAATTAAGGGTAGTTTACTGAAGGGCGAAAAGAGAAAAATTTGATTTTCTCAAAATCTGCTCAAACGATTTTGATTAAAATTCGTATCTAGGCGTTGATTAAGATTATAAATAAACTGGCTATTTTCATTTTTCTATGAAAATGATTTTTAGGGTACATTACAGAAGCGTTAATTTCTGTATCTCCACAACTATTGGAGAAACTAAACAACTTATCATTGCAAAATTGTAGGACTATTAGAAATAAAAAACTTTTATTTGACATATATTTTTTTAAAAGCAGCAGTTTCTGAGATATTTGCAAATATATTAATACAATTTTGTGAGCTTTAGTTGTAAACATATACTACTTAAGTCTTAACGCAATAATTCTCCAATGCCATAGAGTAATTAAATATAAGTATCTAAAAAAGTATGTTATTTTTCTTTAAATTTCTTAGGAGAAATGTTTGCATAGCAATGATCTATTTCCATTTTAGACTCAATAGTCAATATTTACATTTTTTATTGGTCAAAATGTATAAATGAATAATTAAATATCAATGCGATGACTTGAAGATCTGCAACACCTTATAAAATGTTAAAACTTTAACCAGAATTGAAATTTTAATACGAAGTGTTGACCCTTGTGGAAGACATTAAACTGTTTGAAATGTTCTATGGTGGACAAAGATGCGCCTCTTTTCTCATTGATTCTATATCATTGTATATTATTTTATGCGTGTTCTTATGTGGAGTGGTGATGATACAATGTACATTATTCCGTTCAGAAATCTTACGAGTTTATAGAAAGAGAGAGAAAGTCTGTGCGGTGCGCCGTACCATTTTTTTTTTTTTGTATTTGTGGAGTGTAGGGCTTCTACTTAAAAAAACAAACACAATAACAATGACGACATACTATAATTAGTTGTAAAAATTGAACAAATAATTTTTTCTATATATGAAATTATAGAAAAAATAAACAGATAAATCAAAATATCATAAACATATCAATGTGCAACTAAAAAAGTAAAGTTGATGATTCTTTAGTTATAATAAATATTATTTTGATAATAAATTAAATGCAAATGATAAAATATAACCTAATTATTATTTAGAGGCTCATAATACTGTATCTTAAAATGCATTTTACTTTTGAATAGCAACCAAATACTATGAATTTATGTTTGGATAGACGCGTTGAACATCTAAATTACTTTAAAAGGAGGCCCTTTGGTTTTAATTTAAAATTTTCCAATTAAAATTAATTGAGAAATATTAATTGATAATAAATTAACAACATTCTAGTTTTAGTATTCATTTCTGCACTTATTTGATAAGCAGTTAAACACGCAAAAATACAGAATTCAAAAAACAAAATGGTTGGCCATGCAATTCGGTTTAAAAGTTAGACTGTGGCTGTCTATAGGATATATCTTATCTGCAAAAATTGCAGCTCCAATCCTATGTTACCGCTCGGGCACTTCCCCTACTCCCCCTCCTCTGCTTCTACACACCAGCACTAGACAAGGAGTTCTGCGCGAATTGCAGTGTCTGTCGCTTTCCTAGCCTCAAAGTCATGAAAACCCTCCTTTCAAAAGAGCACAATAATTAAGGTCCGAGAAAATTTAAAAAAAAATGAAATATTTTTAATATAATATATTCTTCTGGGTTGTGTTTTGACTGAAATAAAATAAAATAAAATATATGTATGATGCAGAATAAGTTGGGAGGGGGGGCTGCAGCCCCCCAGCTCATGTGCACGAGCCGCCACTGAGTATTACCAACCAAATTAATAGCTACCCACGGGTGAAGTAATTTTGAAACTTAAAATCACCAACGTTATAACATAAGGCTGGTGAGAATAAGATGTCTTCAGATTATAGATCTATATCATTATAGTCAGTAATATCAATAGTATTAGAAGTCGTTGTTCAAAATAGATGGATTCGATTCCTCGATAGGATAGATTCTTTTTACCAAAAAAAATTGGTGTAAGGCCAAATCTGGAACAGACCTACCTCTATGACCTACTATCTGACATACAACAAAATATTGACAAGGGCAAAATTTATACAGGATTATTCATTGACTTATAAAGAGCCTTTGATACAGTCGACCTTTACATACGAATTTACAAACTGGAAAAAATAGGTATCAAAGGTACACTCTTATATTTGGTTTGGAGAATATCTAAAATACAGCTATCAGGTTACTAGAATATGTAAAGAACATAATTCACCTATAAAAATAAATGTGGAGTGCCTCAAGGAAGTGTACTTGGACCCCTCTTGTTTCTAATTTATAAACAATGACTTATAAAAATGTAATTTTAAGGACAATCTCAAAATATTTGCAGTTTACACAACATTGATTTATTTTTGAATCCAATAGTTATTATTGAAAGATTACAGGAAGACATAATTAAAGTCACCCATTAGTTAAACAATAATAAATTGACATGCTACCCTAACAAGATACAATTATTCACTAACATTACCTTCTATCCCGATAATGCTCAGACTAATGCTATACTCTTTTTTAATGGCACAAAACTAAATTAGGTTATTAAATATTTAGGAGTATACATTGATAATCGTTTAAACTGGAAAGTACATCATTACTACATAAAGAGTAAGATATCACCATTTATTGGCATATTGTAAAGAATAAATTATTGCCTTCCTTTGAAGGTTCTCAAAAAACTTTAGGTTACCTTGAACATAAAAATCCAGTAATCTTTGTTAGTCCTATATGAAGATAGCCTGGGGCAATGCACCCAATTACAAAACTTGAACTGCTACCAACTAGGACCATACAACATACTTACCTGCCTCGGTGGCGTAGTTGACTAACGCACTAGTCGTGTTGAGCTCGACCGCCAAGGACGGGGAGATCGAGGTTCGAATCTCGGTCGGGTGAACTGGGGGTGGTTTTTCCTAAATGGTTTTCCACTCTCCCTCCACGCAAATGCGGGTTCACTTCCTCTAAATTCAACCTTTCCAATTTCCAATCCATTTGCGTAATTAGTACTTAAGCGTATAACCCGAACGGGTAGTAAGACGCAGTGCTAAATATTATTATTATTATTATTATTATACAACATACTTAACCAACTTCCATTAAGGCACAATATACTAAATATTTATTCCACGATTAAGATCATAACCCTTTACTAGCCATACGCCAGCCTGTTGTTGTGTATGAGTATAGTTTACATTTTGTTTGTGAACATTTTTTTTTATTTTTTTTTTGCAAGTTGAGTGACTTTTTAAAAAAAAAATGAAATATGAAGATGAGAATAGAGGCTTTTATACAAAGTGGGGGGAGGAGTTTGTTTTTGTGTAAATACATTGTAAGCCAATGTTTGCCTTAAGTCAAATAACACTGGTGCATTTCAAGGTCAGTAATCTTAAGCACCATTATGACACTCATCACAGTACTTTCATCAAATAATTTCCTGTTGGTTCCGTTCTAAGGCGAACTAAAGTTTTATCTTTAAGAGAAAATCTTCATGGTCAGAGTTATTTGATGTCCATGTTTACTAAGGGTGCAAATTTAACAAGCTAGGCTGGGTTTATTTTACCATATAATATTTAACGGGGAAGGATTCCATATACTGAAGGAGATTTCTCCAAGAAAAATATCGCACCAATAGTTTAATTTTTAGATCTGGATTAAAAAAAACTGCACAAAATGATTGAACAAATGCTTGTTTCCAGGCATACATTTGAAAGGAGAATTTCTGCTATCCGTGCTGGTATTGTAAATAGCTTACAAGATAATTTGATGATCTGGGCTGTATTGGATCTGGCTTTGGATGAATCTACATATATTCTGGACAAAACAAAACTAGCTAGCTATACTTGTCTGCTTTTTATCACATAGGACTAACATGGAAGTAAGAGAAGAGTTATTTTACTAGACTTGATAACATTAAAAGATACAACTTGCAACTAGTGGTGATCCAGGAATGAGAAGCAAAACAAATGGGCTCATGGGACATTTAGAGACTATAAATTGTCTAATATAATTCTTTCAAAAGCAAAAATACACACCAGCAATTCAAAACCTTAGTAGATTAACTCAACAGTGGCGAGTTTCCTAATAACGTTTCGTAGCTTTGCTTAGTAAGGTGGCTCTCAGTAAGCAATGTAATGAACAAGTTGTTGTTGGAACCAATTAAACCATTTCTTCAAGAGAAGAATAAATACTTCCCTCTACTTGAGGACAGTCAATGGTTGCTACTTGCTAGGCATGACATTTTTTATAGATATTTTTCAGAATTTTACAGATATTTAATTTACCACTACAAGGCAAAGAAAAACTAATAGGGTCTATTAGATCTAGCACAAACTGTTTTCACATTCGACAGGAAATTGAAACTTTTTCAAAGCGACTTGAAATCAAAAACTTTAAATCACTTCGCTTGTCTGAAAAAAATGTTGACAAATTTTCCTGCAATAGAACTGCTTACAGAAGCTTATATTTGCAAATTAAATGGTTTTGTAGAAGCACTCAATGATCAATTCTGAGCTCTTCAGGCACCTAAGCCATTATTTGCTTTCTTGGAGAATCTTTTTCCCACTAATGTAATGGAAAAGGGTTGTCCTATTTCAAAGCCAATTGTGGTGGACTCAGCAGCTGTAGAACTTGAGCTACTGGAACTTCAAGAGGATGAAAGAGTAAACAAGTAAAACAAAGTGGTTGTTCGATTATTGAGTTTTGGAAGCATGTCCCGGAATAAAAATATCACAAAGTAAAGGAATATGCCAAGAGACATCTCCTCTTTTTGGTAAAACCTATTCCTGTGAAACCTTATATTCTACACTTAAATTGATTAAATTTAAATATAGATAAGTTTTGACAGCCGAACATTTAAATGAACTAGTGCGAACTGATTTAACAGATCATCAACCTAATTTTCACCAGCTTACTTCTAAGATGGACGATATAAAAGCCTCAACGAGTAAAATATTGTTAGTTATAACCTGGATTCTAATTTGAAAACAAAGCCCTGGCATTAAGATTATTTAGTTATGCAAAATAAAATGTGTTTATTTAGTTTAAAATTGGGCGTGTGTCAAATTAAAATAGTTTTACTTAATTTATTAAGTCTGTTTTTGTCTTTTATCACTATATCCAGTTTGTTGTCATATTCAAAGCAGCGCAAAATATTACAATTATTTAAAAAAGAAATACTTTCTGACGAATCATAATGTTTTGGGTATTTTTTAACTACCAAGTTTGCCGAAAAATATGTTTTGTACTATTAATAATGAAAACATTGTGTTTAAGAAGAGTTTTCAACAATTTTAAAACATAATTTATTAGGTATATTTTACAGAATAAGCTGCACTCTGCTTTCTTACATATTTTGATATCCCATATTTTAGTGTTCCGTATATTTTGTTGGAATCACAATCAGTAAGTTAATGTTTGGACCCTTAAAGAAGTAATATCACTATATAATATTTTAACCCTTGTTAAAAATTTGTTCTTACGAATTAATGCAATGATTAAATTTTCTGAAATCTTCAACTCATTTTATACCAAATGGGCTACTTTAAAAAAAATCAATATGTCAAATACATAGTTTTAGAATTTAAAAAAATAAGCTATCAAAACCAACTTAGGGACACATATTTTTTTTATCAACAAAACAAGTTTATGATACAAATTAGTAGCAAAAAACAAACACGCATTCCAAATTCTTCCTTCTAGTGTAAATAATCAAATACATTGGAAAAACCGGTTTCCAAACGATCCACACGCACACATACACACACACACACACACACACACACAACACAAACACACACATCTGATTTGAAAAAGAAAAGTAAAAAACAAAACAAAACAATACAACACTGAAATATAATCATGGTAGCATAAAAACCTTTAACATGGTAGTTGGAAGTGGAAAGATCATGAGTTGACTTCGATATGTGGCTATTGCTATAGCGGCCTTTTGTTTGTGACTTGTATTCTGTTCAAAGTGCCGGCCGCTAGGAGTAAGCTTGTTGTCACCTAACTGCCTCCATACCCCTCCCCCCCCCCCAACTAGCCCCACTACCTTTCTGCCACCCCAAAACAATTCCACATTATTCCTAGTCTATTAGGGCGGTGAGCCTTTGTCAACTTTGTCGGTAGCTTTTGATGAAACTCCCAGCAAACAAAACGTGCACCTTATTTCACAGAACTAGAAATAAATACTATTTGATGAAATTAAGGGTAAAGATCTAAAGACCGCCTTTTTAATGGACGCCATACGATTCTGCTTCGGATGATACCATTCGTTATAAGTTATGGGACTATCATTGGAACTGATTTATTCTCCTGTGGTCATTGGCAGTAGTCGCCCTGTGTTTCCCACAGCGATGCTATCGATGTGATTAGGACTGGAAAATACACATTTATATATTTATTTATATTACAAGTTCAGGATTTTATTGCCGACAAAGTAAAGACGTTGAATAAACCACACATTATGAACCAATAAAAATTATATTGTTTTATAACTTAAACCAAATTCAAAGCCACATTTGTTAATTCGAATAATTAAATGTATTTTTTTATTAAAATGTTTTAAATTAAGAGATTAGTATACTAGCCAACAATCATAAATTCATTCTACAGGAAGGAACAGGGGAGATACGATCCCCCGCCCCCCAATAATGTGCTTAAATATAACCTTATTAGTAGCCTAAAAATAACGCTGAAGTGTTTTTTTAATAAAAATGAACAATTTTTAATTATTAATTTATTTTGTTATTAAATAATTTATTATTTTCATCTGGTAAAAACCTATTTTTATTTTCCTATTTAAATTTAAAATTGGCTCGTTCTGCCCTCCAACCCCATCCAGCCCATCTATGATTAAAAACTAGCGACAACTATGAATAGATATTGACTGACCCCGTAAAATAAATTTACAACTAGGTGAAAAACTACAAGCCCAATTTCTTAGCGATTGAGATTATTTCCAGCCCTGTCCGGAAATAAGTTGGAGATATTTAACAATTAATGTCAAGAGTGTTTGTTTACCTTCTGATAGCACACAGTAGTATATATTTTTATAGTGTAAATATAAAATATTATTCTTTCAATAGTTATTTTTCAATCACATTATTTTGTTGACAATTTTTTTTAATTTGGTGGATTTAATATGCACTTTTTGAAGTGCCTGATTACGTCAGCATACGACTTATAAACTAACTTATTTCTAAGAGAGACACAACTCCAAGCCCCCGGCCGTTAATTCATCAGTGTGAAAGTGGAAACTCACATTTCAGCAATGATTCGTTTTTCGGTCATGCCATAAATGAAACCTTTATATTAAGCCAGTAGGCAGACATGCTACCGACTGAACTTGATTGTCAGACCTTACATTTTATCACAGTATATCTATATACATAGTTTGAAACAAATTAAATGTGCTTATAATGAGTTGCTGTTTGTATTAGCGTGAGATAAAAGTAATAGTAATAGTATTATTTCTAATAAAACTGTCTAAATCAGGTCCAATAACATATAACATAATAAGCTGAACGTCTACGTTTGCTTCACTATCTCGATGGTAGATCGCAGCAAGGGTTTTATTTACATCAAAGCTTCTCCATCATCTCTTCGGACGGATGCTGGTCCATTTCCTACAAACTTATTTATTACCCACCGGCACTCTTAGGTTTGATATTCTCTTGTATATCTTACCAATACTAATATATATATATATATATATATAATATATATATATATATATATATATATATATATATATATGGTAGGGTGGGGCTATTTGGATCAAGGGGCTATTTGAATCAAAATAAGGATTCAAGCTAATGCAAAGTTATTTTGCACATATTTTTTGGTGTTTAGTTCTTCTAATTTACTGAATGATCTACTGGCTGTAAATTGGTATGAAAAATTATAATTTGTAAACGTTTAAATAGCTGAAAAAATTATTTTACGAGATCAATCGACGTGAGATTGACATACTTTTTCTAGTGATGTAAATAATTGTCTTTGCGTTGTAAGGTCTTACCCTCTTATAGTTGTTGATTTAGAGGTGATTTCTTTTTAAACCTATAGCTTAGTCTTCTGGGCTCATCACCAATAAGTTTGAGCGTATTCTATTGGAAAACAATGGAGTTATTTTATATTGAAAAATAGTTTGCTTCTGGGGCTATTTGAATCACTTTTTAAGGGGCTATTTGGATCATTATTTTCTTGCGTTTTTATTTATTTTTAAAGTATACCATTAATTATTTATCGCTTTCTGACACTTCGTAGAGTGAGCTTATAGGCTGTCATATCATTGTTGTTGGATTTGAAAATAAAAACTTTTGAATTCAATTTTAAAAACAAACTAAACATATTAACTAATACACATTATTTCTCACTAGTACTCAAAGCTTGAAGAATAGCTCTAGTTTATTTGGAAAAGAATTTCTGTCTCATTTAAAATATTTATATGTGCTATAGTTGTAAGTTGTAGATTGGACAGCCCTGTTAAACACTGACCTAACTGGCTAACCTATAAAGGTAGTCTTGAAGAGAGGGGCGAGGGGGGTAAAAGGGTTTCAGTATTTTGCCGGGCCATCTCAGACAGTTAAGTGAAAGTTTAATTGATGGATCGGTGTGTCTCGGTTTTATATGAATGAAGAATTGTTCCTAAAATTGCTGCAACATTTTCAAAAACACTGATCTTCTGGGAAATGCCTGCTTATTTTAGATGACCATTCATCACATCACTCTATTCAGTGTATTGAGTTTTGTTTGCATAACGAAATAGAGCTATTGTGCCTTCCACCTCACACCACTCAAGTTCTGCAGCCTATTGATAGGTCATCTTTTAAACCCCTAAAATCTTTTTATCACCAAGAAACTAATTCATTCATTCACAACAACCCAAAAAGCTCAATCACCAAATTAACCTTCGGCAGACTTCTAAATGCTGCTTGGATCAAAGGAGCTACTGTTGGGAATGCGGTCAAAGATTTTGATTGTACAGGGATATTCCCTTACAATTGCGATAAAGTGCCTGAAGGAAAATGTCTTCCTTCATACACCTTTACTGCAGATAGGCCTATAGGAGAACCGGGAACTCCATGTGACACTGCAGGACCATCAACCAGACAACAAACATCTACCATTACTTTTTCTCAAGTATTACCAACACCGGTCAAAGTTTCACACACATACAAACAAAAGAGGACAAAACAAGGAGCCTGCCGTCTAACATCACAAGAAAATGTTGATAAAGTAAGATAGAAAAGAGAGTTACTGTTCGAAAAATAAACTAATACTGGTATGACCTTGAAATACCAAGTCTCTAAAAAGCCTAAAAGACATATTTCATCTGAGTTCGCCACACCCAGCAACGCAGATGAAGACTATAATATCGATAATATTTTTGACACTGAAGAAGAAGAGGAAAATGTACCATGTGGTTTTTTGTAAAGTTACTTATCTTGATAAAAATTCAAGTGAAAAGGTGACTGGATTAGGTGTCAAACCTGCAAATTGTGGTTTCATGAAGTATGTGTCGGGGCCTTTGGAAAAAAACAGTTTAAATGTGGAAAATGCATATAAACATTTTGTTTGCATCTAGTAGTACCTTTAATAAAAAAAAAATTAAACTGGCTATACTCATTGTAAAATATAAAAAAATGTGATTCAAATAACCCCATCCCTGATCCAAATAGCCCCACGTTTTTACTAAAATGTTATTTCCACTTGGATAATGTTCTTTATTAATTATGTTCTATTTAGATTTTTTTTTCAAAAAAACTATTACTTGGTATGGTTCATAAGATATGAATAAAGATATAAATAACTCTTAAAAAAATTTCGCAAGCATATTACAGGTGAAAATTTAAATTAAAGTTGAAATGACCCAAATAGCCCCACCCTACCATATATATATATAAGGTACGGATGTCAAAGGATATAAAGTTTAAACATATAGAAGGGTTATGAAGAGACAAAGCAAAACTTTAAATGTATTCTTAGGAGTCTATGGGTCCAAAGGTGGCCCCAGATAAATAGCAAACAATATAGCTATAAAGGTGTTCATAAATATGTTATAATTAAAAAATAAGTAATAGGCACAGTAATTACAAGTAAAGTCAAATAATAATTATGGCTACCAAATGCAAAATAAATAACTTCAATCTTAATTGTATATGAATTTATAGTTTTAAGTAATCAGTAGCATTTTAGTCAAATCTACAACATTATGAGCAGACAAATTCGGGGCAATTTTTGTATGCACGAATGCCCTCACATTCTTCATGTACAGTACGTATCTTTTAGAGTGTATATACAGCGTCATATCAGAAATTTGATTCAGTCCATACAAGTGACAGTAATATCTTTCCTGTCATTGATTTTTCTCTTCAAGACCACAAGTGATAGCTTGTTATTCGCATTACTCAACATGCTGCTTCTACTGTCTTCTTTAACCGTTTCATCCTATGATTATCTTGTTTATTTTTGCCTCTATGATTTTCTTTGCAGCCCCATTTCTTCTAACTTATTTTTTAAAATTGGGAAAGAGAGAAAGAGAAATGACAACTTGTTGAGCTCAATGATCTATGAATTTTTTCCTTGTTTGTAAGTTATTTTTATTATTTAGTTTTTCTGTAGGCTATTTAGAAACACTGAAAAACTTTTGTTCTCATCCTCATTTGAAGTTTCATCAGCAGATGATTTGGTAGTAAAGATCTTTATATCAATGTAAACGACATTGGAAGATAAACCACTTTCTTGCAAATTAGTTGTGTGGACCTATGGGACGTTTTGTTGTATTGCATTTGATCACTGATGCCGGGATCACGATCAACTTAACGTTAACATAAAGTTAACTTAACGTAACTTAACGTAAATGACCTCCTCGTGTGTTTAAATGGAAGCGATCACGATGCAGTTAACTTAACGTTGACTTGCAGTTAACTTAAAGTAAGAGATGTCCTGGGAGGTCTTTTACTTTAAGTGAACGTTACTTGAAGGGTATCACGTGATTTAGCCAGCCAATCATTATGCGAGTGACGTCAATAGGGCTATTTTGTAATTCATTTGTTGGTATTATGACCAATGTTTAATCTTTAGCTTAAGTTCTAGTGATCAGACATTGAAGCAAAATAATTAAACTAAAATAGGAAAGCTAAATTTATCAAAAAAGTTTTGTAATATATATTAATTATATCGATTGAAAACTGTAAATATTCACAGATCATCACTGTACAACTCGTACAAATCATAGATCATACTTGGGAATGAAGATGTTTGGCTCGAGTTGTTACGTTAAGTTACGTGAATCGTGATCACACATACGCTAGGTTAACTTTAAGTGAACATTACATTAAGTTAACGTTAAGTTGATCGTGATCCCGGCATAAAGCGGGTGACAGCAGTTCTTGACCCATCTCAACACAGGTGATCTATAGTATGATTGAGAGTGGTGGACAGTAACTAAGACCTTTAGCTTTACCAATATTGGTAGTTGGTATATTTGAACAGGGAGTGTCAGACAAAAATACTTGATCCTTCCCAACATTATTGTTTTATCCAGTGGAAGACTAAATTCTATAGAAAAATCCTCGAACTCTCCTCTCAAAGGCAATATATTTAGCTTACCAGAAAGTTTAAGACAACATTACTTGATCATTCCCAACATTAATTATATATGTACTAGTGCAGGAATTGATTTACAGTGTTCTTACAGCCATCCCAACATACGTGGCATATTAAGCTATAATTTTAATTTTAAATACCATTCCTTAAATAAACCTAACATTTGTGTTAACTTTAGTCTACCAGAAATGGCTAGATAACAGTACTTATTTCTCTATATTGGCACTATAACCAATGGAACATGGTGTCTGGACAGCATTCTTTATTCGTTCCTTAGTGGTTTCCTTAATGGGAATGGAAGTTGTAAAAAGTCCTTCTTTAACCATCCGAAGCATTTTTGGTCTAGCTGGTATACAGATAATTTTCTTGACAGTATTACTTGATCATTACCAACATTTCTGGTCTATTTAGTAGGACAGGAAGGAATTGACGCAATTGTATCCTCTCTTATGCAATCACGTTCTAAATTAATTCGTACTCGCATTCACAAACCATCTATCTCTTGTTAATCAATCTTAAGAATTTTTCTATATACATTCTTGAAATGCCAAGGCTACTGTTACATTGTTCTCAGTTTTATATAATTCTTATTGAATGATAAAAAAAAGTGGGAAAATGTACTGATTTATATACCACACGAGTCTATCTTTCTATTTGTATGATATGTAAGGTAAAACAGTAATTGATTTCAGTCTTGAAATGCCTCCAGTAAATAATCAAAGGAATTACGGCCCCTTGTGCTTTGTTAAACCTTACTTAACTTGAACGATTATCCAACTGGTTAATATTTCCAAAATTTCCAAATAAAATATCCAATAATTTTTTTTTTGTAAATATCTCCTTGGTTTTTATGGTGTCTACAAACAGTTTCTCTTGCTCAAGCTAAATTTGAAGATTAGTTCTAAAATGCTATTAACATAGCACTAGACTTATTACATATTATTTATTTTCTATAATAATATAAAATATATTTAAGGGGAAAGTGTATAAAATTGATTTTAAATTTAGTATATTTGGAAAATATTTCTGGTCAGGCATTCGAACCTAAGGCACTTGGATTAACGTTACACTGCTCAACCAACTGTATCATCAAGGTAATTTCCATCACTTGTTTGAGCATTGGCACTATAAAAAGATGTTGGAATTGCTGTATTGTATGTAAGGTTGGCCGAAATTTTGATTAAATAAAAAGTGATTTGAAATCCTGATAGCGACCAAAAGCTGCATTTAAGTTTCAAATAGACACTGTCCTTTTTTATTTTATTGAGATGATATAGTTTCCTATCTGTCAGCTTTTTAATATTTACTATAAAAATTTCAATAAATTCACAATCAATTTGATATTTTTAGGTACAACAAAGAAATATATTAATATAAAAAATTACACATATTTTCAGAAGGTATATTCATATATATTTTGTAGATACACTTAACTAGTGCCATTGGTAGACAATTTTAACTGCACCATTTTTGGTAAAATGGCAAAAATATTAGAATATTAAAAAAAATGGTACAACACAATCGCACAAACTTTTTCATATTGTGTACTATTGCTTCGAATTAAATGTTCAAAATAAAGTTTTCAGTAAACTAGCTTTAAGTAAATTTTTTCTTCATAAAAACAAACACATCATCTTGTTAATCAACACTCTTTAAGGGAGTATAAGTTTTAAAACAGATTGTTAAAATAATTTTAACAAATTTCAAATTTTCAAAAATAGGTTATTTGTTAACCACCCTTAAGATATTTGTAATTTTTTAAAATAAAAACGCATTCCTATTTATCACAAAAAAATTTCCAGATACCCATTTTGAACACAATCTTTAATGTCAATTTTTTTAAATTTCAAATTTTCTATAAATTTTCGCAAGTAAACTACTCTTAAAATAATTTATTTTGGAAAAAAACCAAACATTATTATTATTATTATTATTATTATTATTATTATTATTATTATTATTATTATTATTATTATTATTGATAATTTAAAATAATCCCCGATACCAATTTTAAACCAAATCACTCAAGCTTTTTTTTTAAATCCAAATTTTACAAAAATCAATCAGTAGTAAACTATTATAAAATTAATTTAAAATACAAACAAATATAGATGATTATTTATAATGTGAAAAACCTTAAGAGATGCTACTTTGAACTAAATTGCTATAGCGATTATTTAAAACATGTAACTTAAAAAAACCCATCATCAGTAAATTACCTTTGAACGAGATTGCCCCCATGTTATGTCAAACACTCCTGATGTATACATTCAAAACAAAATCATTAGAGCCATTTAAAAAAGTTTTGAATCTATCAAAATAACTCATTATTAAACTACATTTGAACACATTTTAACCCAAAAACCAAGTCTACCGAGCTATTTGTCATGTCAAACACTTCCAAGATACCAATTTGGAGCCTAATTGTTGGAACCTCTTTTAAAATATTTCAAGGATTTTCAAAATAATTCATCAGTAAACTACCCATAAACGGTGCTTTACCCTAAAAACAAGTATACAATGTACAAGATACAATATAGCCTACAATATACCCATTTGTAACCAAATCATTAGAGCAATTTTAAAATATGTAACATCTTTGAAAAATTATTATATTATAAATTACCCCTAAACGAAGTGTTATCCGAAAAACAAATATACGTTGAAATTTGTCATGTCAAGCCCTCCCAAGATACCCAATCGGAACCAAACCCCCTAAAGCCACTTCAAAAATATTTATAGTTTTTGAAATATCAATCATAAGTAAACTACCCAGAGAGCAATTTTAACCCAAAAACAAGTATACAGTTGTATTTGTCATATCAAACACGAGATACCCATTTGGAATCAAATCACTATAGCCATTTTAAAAATATTTCAAGTTTTTGAAAAACCAGTCATCAGTAAACTATTCACAAACGAGATTTTACCCCAGAAACAAGAATACCGTTTTATTTATCAGACCAAATAATCTCCCAATATACATTTTAAACAGAATCGTTAGAGCCATTCTCAAAATATTATAAATTTTCAAAACTTTCTCATCAGTAAAACACCTTTCAACGAGTGTCCAAAAACCAATGTTACAATGCTATTCGTCATGTCAAATAAATTTTAGATATGCATTTTAAACAAATTCGTTTTAGGCATTATCAAAAATTTTGTAACTAAAAACAATTATCAGTAAGCTACCCTTAATTTAAGGCTAGGCACAAAATAAAAATAAGTCCCGAGAAATAGGCCTCTTATATATATAAACTTTGAACAAAATCTATAGAACTCTTTTGGATCCGTGACCGGGGAAAGACAGACAGACAGACATATGGACTTTGGGACTAAGAGAATTGTTAAAATATTTTTTGGTTCGGGTTCTCATGAAACGTAAAAGTTTAAACAAAATATCAAGACAAATTTTTTTCACGATTACAATACTCTCTCTTGATCTGAGAAAGTAAAATCACAAGTTGATATTATACTGGGTAAAAACCACACATTAGGCAAGAATTGTGTTATACTAAAGTAACCCTTTTTACTTTCTCTCTATCTTACAGGTAGAGAAAGTATTATGATCGTCCAAAAAATCGAACTCGAGATTTTTTTTGATGAATCTCGACATTTCATGACCCCCCCCCGGATCTGAAAAAGTGGTTTTTGAATTTCCGTCAGTCTGTATGTACCTCCGACTAGAGCCTAAACTATTTTACCAATCGGAATAAATCTTGGTATCTAGGGTTTTCATAAAGTTGTCCTGAGGGATTTTTGGAATTGGATATCTAATCCTAAAATTAAGAGTAGTTTACTGAAGGGTAAAAAGAGAAAAAGTCGATCTTCTCAAAATCAACTGTGAAGATTTGGATTAAATTTCATTTAAATATATTTATAAATATTCTAAACAAAATGGCTACTCTCAATATTTCGGCAAAATGAATTTAAGGGCTCTGGTCTGATGCGTAAATTAACATTTTTTATCATATCTCCGAAAGTATTTGAGATATAAAATTACTTAAAGTAGAAAATATGTAGATCTATTTATAATAAAAATATTTTATTCGAAACATATTTTTATAAAACCAATAACTTTCAAGCTATACGCAAATATATATATATATATTTTAACTTTGCGACCGTAAAAAAATCTAACCTGAAATGTTGATGGATGTCGACGTCTCATGACCCCACGAAACCTAAAAAGTGGTCTTTGCAATGCTGTCTGTGTGTCTTTTTAACCCCAAAATTAAAAGTCGTTTAGTAAAAAGCGAAAAGAGAAAAAACAATTTTCTCAAGATGTGCAACCCCTAGTAAAATGTCGACAATTTTAAACCAGAAGTCGACATTTTAATACAAAGTGTTGACCCCTGGGGACCCAATATCAATATTTTGACTTTCTCATTACCTTAGAGGTAGAGCAAGTATTGTGATCGTCAAAAAAATTGAACTCAATATTTTGATGGGTGTCGACGTCTCATGACCCCCGAACCCTAAAAAGTGGTTTTTGCAAAGCCGTCTGTATGTGTGTCTGTCTAACCCTAAAATTAATAGCAGTTTACTAGAATATGAAAAGAGAAAATTTACATTTTCTCAAAATCGGCTATAACGATTCTATCTCTCTCATTTTAGAATCAATAGTCAATAATTACCTATTTTATTGGTCAAAATTTACAGAATCGAAATTTAATAGCTATGCGATAACCATAAGATGTGCATCCCCTAGTAAAATGACGAAAAATTTAACCGGAAGTCAAAATTGTAATACAAAATGTTGGCCCTCGGGACCAAACATCGACATTTTTTATTGGTCCAAATATACAAATTAAGACGTTAATTCTTTAAAAATAAAATTATGAAATTTAAAACCATAAATAAAAAATGTTTTACATATGTCTAGCGCAATTTGCTCTTGGGTTTGCTAGTGTATATTATATTACGAATTTTGAGCAAATATCTCCAATTCTAAACAATAGAGCGAGAAAGTTAGTGAAGGATTTCCGTATAATTTATTTTTTCTTGTTATTTTTGGTAACATTTTAAAATCACAAGGGGGAGCCGTAGAAGTTAGTCACCATTTAAATGGTAGGCCTACATAATACAGGGTGGGGAGTAAACAGACGATCTATGCTGAGGAAATTGATAGACAACGTACCGAGGTTTGCCTGAAATCCGGTGGAGCTCACCTGAGTGACATATTCAAAAACTGGAAAGGTGTAGTATGTAGTGTAAGCTTTCATTTAGCTAGTGAATATTTCCTTTTCAACTAAAGTTACTAATGTTACTAATGTTACTAATGTTACTAAATGTCTAATTGTTTTGACCCCAACCTGTATATGGTCATGTTATATTCGTGTATTTGGGCATTGCCAATAAGTTGGGCCTTTCGTAGGTTGCAACTTTTTTGTAAAAATAACTTCAGGTACAGCAAAAAGCTAAGAAAACAGGTTGGAATTAGTGAGAAATAATGACTTTTCGTGATATATTTATCTAATTAATATACATCTTAAATGGCATTGATTTAGTTAAAAAATTGGGAACAAAATCAATCCAGGATATTATTTTGGTATATTATACATTACCATCATGAAGTACCCGGCTTTGACCGGGAGAAGTAGTTTAAGGCGAAAATAGTAAAAATGGCAAAAAGGGTAAAACGTAGATAAAATGAAATTTAAAAAAAGTGCATGTGAAAAGGTAAAAAGTGTAAAAAAAGGAGTAAAAGGACAGAAAGGGTAAAGCTGGGTTAAAAGTGCGTAAGAGGAAAAAAGGGGAAAAAGTAAATATAACAAACTTTTGTTAGCATTTTTAACACTTTGAAGTTACCCCTTTTATCACGTCCAACCTTCTTACCCTTTTAGGACTTTTGCCCTTTTTAACCTTTCAGCCCTTTTACCCTTCCCTTTATACTCCTTTCCCCCCTTTTACCCTTAGTGTAATGACCACATTTTGCTCTTTTAACCACTTTTCCCATTTTTATTTCTTTTTCCTTTGTGCCCGTTTTACCCTTTTAGTTCATTTTATACTTTTATTCTTTTTATTCCTTCAAAATAATTTATAAGATTTTAATCTTTTTGCTCTTTTTGCAATATTTACACCTTTTTACATGAAGTACCCAGCCTTGCCTGGAGAGAAATATTTTAGGGTGAAAATGTTTAATGGTCAAAAATTGAAAAAAAGAGTAAAAATAAAATCTAATAATTATATTAAAAGGGTAAGTCATTTAGGAGAACATGTATTAAAAGGGAAAAATGGTAATAAGGGAAAAGGGGAAAAATTATATAAAGGGCAAAAGTAAATCGATTTTTTTAGAAAAGGATATAAAGGTTAAAAGGGGTAAAACCACATAGAAAAGTAGTATTCTATAATAATAAATTTCAAGCTCTAAATTTTGAAATAAGATATGTTCAGAAGTCATTTGGCTCTCCGGGAATGTATTTTGAAATACATGTTGAACTACTATTTTATATCACACAAACACTTTTTTACTTTCTCTCTATCTTACAGGTAGAGAAAGTATGGTGATCGTCAAAAAAATCCAACTCGAGATTTTGATGAATTTTGATGTTTCATGACTCCCTGAATCCGAAAAAGTGGTTTTTGAATTTCCGTCTGTCTGTCTGTCTGTACCTCTAACTAGAGCCTAAACTATTTTACCGATTGAGCTGAAACTTGATATCTAAGGTTTTCATAGGGTTGCCCCGTAAGGGGTTTTTGGAATTGGATATCTATCCCTAAAATTAAGGGTAGTTTACTGAAGGGAAAAAAGAGAAAAAGTCGATTTTCTCAAAATTGGCTCTAACGATTTTGATTAAATTTCATTTATGAACATTTATAAATATTCCAAACAAAATGGCTACTCTCAATATTTCGGGAAAATGGCTTTAAGGGCTCCGGTCAGATGCGTAAATTAACATTTTTTATAATAGCTCCGAAACTATTTGAGATATGAAATTACTTCGCATTACAAATATGTATATATATTAATAATACAAATATTTTATTCGAAACATATTTTTATAAAATCAATAATTTTCAATCTATACGCAATTATATATATATTTTTAACTTTTTGGATATTAAAGCTTAAGTATTGCGATCGTAAAAAAAACTAACCTGAAATGTTGATGGATGTCGACGTCTCATGACCCCCCGAACCCTAAAAAATAGTCTTTGCAATGCCGTCTGTCTGTGTGTCTATTGAAACTTAAAATTAAGGGTAGTTTACTGAAGGGCAAAAAGAGAAAAGGTCGATTTTCTCAAAATCGGCTCTAACGATTTTGATTAAATAAACATTAATAAATATTACAAACAAAATGGCTACCCTCAATATTTCGGCAAAATGGCTTTAAGGGCTCCGGTCTGATGCGTTAATTAAGATTTTTTATAATAGCTCCGAAACTATTTGAGATATGAAATTACTTTGCATTACAAATATGTATATATATGTATAATACAAATATTTTATCCGAAACATATTTTTATAAAATCAATAACTTTCATTCTATACGCAATTATATGAATTTTTTAACTTTTTGGACATTAAAGTTTAAGTATTGCGACCGTTAAAAAACTTACCTGAAATTTTGATGGATGTCGACGTCTCATGACCCCCCCGAACCCTAAAAAATAGTTTATGCAATGCCGTCTGTCTGTGTGTCTATAAAAACTTAAAATTAAGGGTAGTTTACTGAAGGGCGAAAAGAGAAAAATTTGGTTTTCTCAAAATCTGCTCAAACGATTTTGACTAAAATTCGTATCTAGGCGTTGATTAAGATTATAAATAAACTGGCTATTTTCATTTTCCTATGAAAATGATTTTTAGGGTACTTTACAGAAGCGTTAATTTCCGTATCTCCACAACTATTTGAGAAACTAAACAACTTATCATTGCAAGATTGTAGGACTATTAGAATTAAAATACTTTTATTTGACATATATTTTTATAAAAGCAACAGTTTCTGAGATATTTGCAAATATATTAATACAATTTTGTGAGCTTTAGTTGTAAACATATACTACTTAAGTCTTAACGCAATAATTCTCCAATGCCATAGAGTAATTAAATATAAGTATCTAAAAAAAGTATGTTATTTTTCCTTAAAGCTCTTAGGAGAAATATTTGCACAGCAATGATCTATCTCCATTTTAGACTCAATAGTCAATATTTACATTTTTTATTGATCAAAATGTATAAATGAATAATTAAATATCAATGCGATGACTTGAAGATCTGCAAAACCTTATAAAATGTTAAGATTTTAACCAAAAATCGAACTTTTATTACGAAGTGTTGACCCTTGTGGAAGACATTAAACTGTTTGAAATGCTCTTAAGTGGACAAAGATGCGCCTCTTTTCTCATTGATTCTATATCATTGTATATTATTTTATGCGTGTTCTTATGTGGAGTGGTGATGATACAATGTACATTATTCCGTTCAGAAATCTTACGAGTTTATAGAAAGAGAGAGAAAGTCTGTGCGGTGCGCCGTACCATTTATTTATGTTAGTTTTAGGATTTTTTAAAGAACTCCTTACCCTATTTAATGCTTCTTATTTTGAAATTTAAATATCAGACCTTAATCATGGTTTTGGGAGGTTCTTATAACCACCTGACAAATTTAAATCTTCTACCACACCAAAATATAATATGCTAGTTTAGTTTTGGGAATTTCAAAACCCCCATTTAACCAGCCCCCCTTTCTAAATAGTAAATATTTAACATTTATTTTGTTATTGGAAGAGTTCCTCTACATTCCTTGAAAGTTTAAATTTTCTGCCTCATATAAAAGGTTTTTTTCACCTAGCCTTTCTCCCCCACCCTTATTTTATCAATTTAAAATCTTAAGTCTTTTATGGTTATTTGGAATGTTCCTTATACCCTCTTGCCGAGTTTCAGTTTTATACTACACGGAATTCGGAGCTGTTTATATTAATTTTAGAAACAGTAATTTTCCATTTAAACGACTCCTAAGTGAAATTTCGAGCTTTAAGATAAATTCGGCTATCTTTAGTTGTCCTTCTACTTGCCTGTTAAATTTAAATCTCTTACCACACCTATAAGTGTTTTTTCGATTAATGCCACTTCTCTTTTCACCCTGTTTACCAATGTCCCGATTACAAATATAACATTTTCAGCACTTAGTATTTATTGAAGCGTTATTTTTACCTGCCTGCCTCCATCAAATCCTTTTCTACACTTCACTAATATAAGTTTCAAATTTTAAGATTTACTAGGCTATCTGGAGTTTTCTCTCTACCTGTCTGTCAACATTTTAATTTTCTACCTCATCTAAAGGTGTTTTTCTAGTTATAGCCCCCTGTTTTTTGGATCTCTATTTAGAAATTTCCCATTTTTAGATTTTTCTCGTTATATGGGGGAATACCTCTACCTTTCTGGCCAAATTTCAGCTTTACAACTCAAATATCAATAATTTTTTTTTTTTACAATTACAAGGTTCCAACCCCTTTTTCACCTCTTTGGTGGTTGAATTCCTTAAAACCCCTTCTATCGGATGCTTCTGACTTGAAAGGAAACTTCCTGCTGAATTTAAAGATTCCAGGTCCAGGGGTTCGGGAGATACGGTGATAGTCAGTGGTCAGGGCTTTCGTCTTTAATATATTTTCGTTTGATTCTTTCCAGTTGCAGCACTGATTCTTCAAAAGTCCGCAATCAGCCCAGGGGTAAATGTCAGTGCAAGCTCTCGCTCCAGAGTTTCAAACATCTAATCTATCCATATATCCATCTATCTAATATATACTCAATTGGATCGATTTATTACTTTCATTATTTTACACAATTTGTTTAAATGATATCCTAAGAATGATTTAGTCACATATAGAATATCTAAAAATAATGTTTTAACTTTTATACAACTAAGTTATTCTTAAATTGGTTTTTAAATATTTATTTAACCATGTAGTGCGTGTATTTTACTTTACATAATATAATTAACAGTCTAACTAATTTGTATTAAAGGAGCTAATTCAGAAAGTTTAACCTGATATCCCTTCTGTAGTTGAAAGAGACGAGAAACTTATTGAAGCCGGGTCATCTGTACGCCACCTTTCTAAGGAATATTTGATTTAAGAAATCAATTGGCGACATCAGTTTTTGTCCCAAAATTTTTTAGTTTTAATAACGCATAGCTGAGACAGGTTTATAAAATAACCATCCTGCTAACATTTATATTAAGGACTTAATTTTTACTTTAGGGTTTTATTGCTGAGAAACTAGATCGGCTTACACCCATTTTACATGAGAGAGAAAAAATATCTTGATCACCATTGTTGGAAGGGACAGATTTAAGGGAGTATTACAGGGACTAGCGCCCCAGGGCCTCCACAAATTATTGCCTCTACAAACTGTGATGATAAAAAGATATCATATTTTTGCTCTAGATTGTAGTTATGATAAGATTTTTAAAAAATTACATTATCTTACTTTATCAATTTTTATTTATTTCTGACAAAATATTACATACTTACTAATGACTAATTTTTGTTCCTAACAATTGTAATTTATTTTGATGGCCATATTTCCTTATTTAAATAATATAATTAATATTGAACTTTAATAGTTAACTTTTTAAAGAAAAAATGATAATGTCGAAACGTTGAAAAAAAATAATTTAGTGTTTGGGCTTCCAGTTTTTTTTTTCAAGGCCTCCGCTCCATTACTCCAAATCTGTTCCTGATGGTCGGGATTTAGTCAATCCGATGTTATGGTTAAGCTTTTAAGAGTTTTTGATTGTTAACATTTAGATACAAAGAAGCCAATAGTGTACGTCCTTATTTGGATAACATAAATAAATTGGCAATAAATAAAGCGATCATATGTTTAAATTTTTTGTAGCGAAGCATTACGGGTCGTATAGAAAACTAATATTTTTAATGAATTGCCAACATTATATTTCTTCGGTTTTTTAAACACCTTACTGTTTTTACTAATAGAATAAAACTCCAATCACTAGATTTTTTTAAAAGCATTACTACGATCAGTATGCTTTTGCATATTATTACCAATGGACCATGCAACCAAATATACGTGTAACCACTTTCCATGTAGCCAAGGTATTTGTAAATGTTTATGAAACAACAACTAAAATGGGAAAAGTAGAAAAGTAGTCAAAGTTTTTCCAATTTGTGCAATTTAGCCTCTGACCCCCGTATACTTCTCTCCCCAAATTTAAACAGAATGATTTATTTTGTCATAACATGCTACCAATAAAATACAGAAAAAGGATATTTGTGAAAAAGCTAGCTTTCAAATTAAAGAGACAATTTTTAATAAGGATTTTGTGACCCGAACAATCTCAGATGTATCAGAAAAGAGTTGACTAAATAAATGATACATTAGGTTCCAATAAATCCAGTAAACAATTTGGTGTGTATATTCCAATTTGTCTTGATTTAATATTTTATGAATCCAGCTACAGTGATGAAGACGAATACAAATGCTGTAATAAAAGTTACACAAACTTGTTTATATTTCACCATATGACATTGTTACACTTCCAAAAATAAAGAACAATCAAAGAAAAGCAGCAAAGAAATATAGCCTAAAATATTTTCATGTAGGCCCCTATTCATTATAAATATTACCTTGATTATTACAAATAGATCATTTGTATACGTAACTTAGCCATTAGGAGGTGAAGCTTTTGGGTTTCTATTTCGGAGGCTCGTGTTTCTAATACCATCATATCCCTGCATCTAGTTGAGTTTTAGAATGTCTAGGAACCACCCTATGTGTAGTCTGGTTTAGTGATTGTGTGTTCTGGTTGATTAAAGGAAATTTAAGACACCACACCGTTGATCTCTGTGTGCGCAACATTAACCCAATCTGTTTGTGTGTGTGTGTGTTTTTTAGCACCACGTCTTACTACCTGTTCGGATTATATGCTTATGCACTAATTACGCGAATGGTTTTAAGAATTAGCGAGGTTATATAAATAGGAAGAGTACCGAAATTTGCTTGGAGGAGAAGTGGGAAACCATTTTGGAAAAAACACCTTCAGTACATCCAACTGAAACTCGAACCTCGATCTCCCCGTCATCGGCAGTTTAGTCTACTGCGAGAGTAGCGAATTAGACCACGTGACCATTGAAGCAGGTACCAGATCTGTTGTTCTATCAGATGAAACAAATCGTTCCTCTAAATGTTTAGCAAGAACGTTGGCCTTCTCAAGTTAAGAATTCGTCTACCCGTTTCTTCCCACGATATCCAGATTTTTGGTAGGGATCCATATCAAGTCATTTGTAGTCCATCACAAAGAGCTGTCCTGTAGGTATACGTTCTCTATCTTGTCCTCCTAGATACTGTTAATATTTTTTTTTACCAACACCCATAAATCGTTCATTTTACGGTGTCGGTTGACTTTAATCGCCAAAATATTTATAATTTTAAAGCCTTACACAGCCTATTTTTCTTCCAAAGTGCCAAAAAAAAAACCTTCTGAACCATTTTTTAAGGTGGCACCTTTGAGTCAAAGCCTTGAGTGCTTATTTGAGAGTAGACATCATGAGCACAACAATGATGTCTACCTTTGCTACTGAAAGAAAGCTTTATTAATATATTCTTGTAACTATCCCAGTCCACGCATTTATATTATATATTAAAAAGGTGGCTAGGATTTACATGCCATGGGACAAGCCCATGAGAACCTAATAAGATCTAAGTCCTTCTCAAATAAAGATCTCTACTCTAATAATCATCGGACCCTTTGGTGAAGCTGAGGTCAATGACATTTGAGTGGGTGCTAAGATGGCGGGGAAAGTGAGTAATATCTTGTGCTACGAGACAATTTTGCATCTACAAAGCCGCGGAGCGATCCAATGTGAGCACCAACAATCTTAGAGTCGCATGAGGAGTGCTTTTCATTGTAGTACCACACAACTGCCCCTAGCCTCTGGTTGTCATGGACTTTATATCTTCCCTTCAGCTACATATTCACTAATAATCTCAAAAGGTACAGTGGATCAGTTAAAGTCATTGAGTGCTAACACCCATATTTGAATTAATAAACAAGTGTGTTTTGATAATAATTTAAACTTTCTGCTACATATCACTTCTAATTGGCTATGTTACAAGTCACTTCATTGAATATTGTTGGGATTGTTTCTCTCGCCTCTTTGCGGCTGAAACGTACACATTACATGCAACAACATATCACAATATTGTAATCGTATTTATGTAACTCAAAAAGGTTTATAATACATCACAGCTCGATTTGGAATATCACTTTGGGGTAGTAAACTCCCACACACACATATAATACAAGTTTGGGAACCAGATATTTGTATTTATAGAATTTGGTTAAAACACGATAATTAGCTCAACAGCTATGTTATATATATATATATACAAACTCACACACAGATATATTTAAGCACAGAATGACTCATTATATAGGTAGATTTCCAATATCAAATAGGATAAAACTAATAGTGACGTATATATTAGCATTATGATTAAATAGATAAAAATAAAATAATACTACCTATTATTGTACTATACATGTTTGTTTTATTTTTGCCAAACAATTTATTTCCTCTTAATTTAAATGTATCAAAACACTTTCATCAGGTGTCATATTTGGTTAATGTCTTGTTACTTACCTTCGGTGGAGGATTGTTTTGTTTAGTAAACATCAATTTTACGCAAGTGAGAACAATATTTATAAAGGTAGAGTGATATGGAAAGGAAGAGCTGTGAAACATGACCGAAGAAAATTTGGAAAAGGTATAAGTGGAGAAACTGAACGATTTTATTGGACAATAGATATGGTGTAAACGATAGAAAATAGTGACCACATGAAGGGACACTTTTTTTTCAATGGTAACTTCCACCGGATACACAAAATATATACTATTTAGTCATATCCTGTAAATGAACAAGAGTGCCTCCATTCGATTGTTGGTTTCCCTGTCGCTAAGTCATGTTAACAATGGATCCAATGTCGATATTCATGTTGGTATTTCAGGAATTTCCTCGAAATTATGAGTTTCTCAACACTTTCCTGATTTTTTTAAAAGCCTAATTGGTTCTATTACGTAAGCTTATACTCTCTATTAGGTTTTCCTTAGCAATGAATGTTCACCCACAATATAAAAAAACAAAATTATATAAAAACAACCACGAAAAAGCGACAAGACGAGGACAGGACGTGGTAGATTGAGAGTCTAGTGTGAGTGTAGTCTTGGATGTCGCCCTATTATTTTCTTGGACAAGATTGGTGAACAATAGTTTATCTGAAACGGAGATCATTCTCCAAGTGATTCAGAACTAGGCTTTCAACTTTCCCAAGCGGCCGACTTGAAAAGAAGCCGCTGGTCGGAGTCCTTAAAGTGCCAGCAACACCGTCGCAACAGACAACTGCAGGGGTCATCAACTCATTACCTGGGATGGCCAGTGTCTCTCTTTCCCCCTCCCACAAAATCCTGGGAACTTTTCTTGTAATCTTCTTGAATAAACATTTTTAGAAATAGAAAATTAAAATACCTGGGGATTAAAAGGTTATGTTTCTTTCTGGCATGAAACAATTTAGGAAATATATTAATTGAAAGAATATATATAGCAATTAACCTCGGGATTTATATATATATATTTATATATTATATATATATATACATAATATATATATATATATACATATATATATATATACATATATATATATATATATATATAATATATATATATATTTTATATATATATATATAATATTATATATATATATATATAAATCAAAGTTTAGGGACGTAGTTAATTTTGTTTTATATAATGAAATTATATTAGGTAAATATTGACTCAATTGAAATAAAATTCTTTTGGTTGTTTGTTTTGAGAAAAGTAGAAAGAAATAAGCCTACTCTCAATGTTGTAGCTAAATCTGTCAAGAGGTATATTTTAATTGAGTATCTTTACATTTTTGTAAGCTAACTACCATTCAAGCTATTTTTTCACTCGATTAAAATACTAAGGATTATAGTTTTCTTTATATTTTTAGATAAGCATTATCCAAGGATATTCTAAAATGCAGAAAGACACTAAGCAATAAAAAAAATATTTTAAAATCTTTGACGGTCTTATACAAATTTTAAATAATTATAACATAGTGTAGTAAACAAACATTAAAAAATAAAAACATAAGATATTTGATTCAAAATTAAAATGGGATTCATGGGGGTGAGGGTTCTTAAAGACTATTTTAATTTTCTTCAGTTTTGTTGATCTGTTGTGTATCTGTAGGCTAATGCTTGCAATAATCAAAGACCTGAATCGGTGGCCGTATGGTCAAATGCGTTATTTTCATCTTAGATTGAATTGCTGGGGGCGAGGTGACTCGTGTTCAAGTCCCAGTCAGGTGTACTGATGGTGGTTTTCTTTAAATAGTATCCTCCCTCTCCTCACAAGCAAATGCGGTTATATTTCCTTTAAAATTATACTTTACTCATCCCCAGTCTATTAGAGTAGTTCATGTGTGGGTATAGACGAACGTGATGCAAAAAATTAATCAAAGGACTTAACTGGAATTTTCTTTTAATATCTTTATATTATATTAGTGTAAATTAAGTTGACCTAAAGGTTTTTTATTAATTTTTTACCATAAGTGTGGGCAGGGTGTGGCTGATGGGGGTGCCAGTTGGAAGATTAAGGGGGCAGAATCAACGCCCCCACCCCCAACTCTGATAAACTATTGGAATAGTTCTTTTTGTTTTTGACAATTACAATCAATTAAAAACAAGAAATAATCAATGTTTTATTTTACAAGACTTTTCTTTGAAAAACAAACATTCTAAATTACATTACCATCAGTCAGCCGGCCTGGAAAAATAACCCTCACAGTTTAAAATATAAGGTACTTCGTTATTTGTTCATTCTAATTTTTTTTTTTTTTTTTTTTTTTTGTGGTTGGCTATTGGGGATGTCCTGGCATCCACAGCACCCACGCTGCGCACGCCAATTTTTTTTTACTGCCACTTATTTTAAGTTTAAAATATGTGTGTACTAATTTTAGAATTTTGCGAATAATCAAAAGTAAGAAAACAAAAACTAGTTTATTAAAAATAAACCTATCATTCATTTATTTTTTAATGGGAAAGAAAGCTAACAATATAATATTTCAGAATAATCCTCAATAACAAATTAAATTATATTAGTATATTATTAGTATATTAGTAGGTCAAGGAACATTCCAACATGCTTGGGCAGGAGTAAATTCATTTTAGATGCTGGAACTGAATTTAGATTATAGCGTAGAATGGTCTTCCTGCCCAATTTTTGAAAATTATAATATATTTATAAGCCTTTTGGAGTAGTCCTTCTTAGAGTGATATTAAAATTGGGATATTTGGATGCTTCTAGAAGAAATTGGAAGTGATGCTCCTTCAGCAAATTTTTGAAAATTGGATGTCTCTAGAAGCTATTTTGAGTAGTACTTGCCTTGAATTTAAAAAAAAAGATTCCTCTAGAATCCAACATTTAAAGAGCTGAGGACGGGGAGATCAAGGTTCTAATTTCGCTCGAGTGAACTTGGGGTGGTTTTCCCTAAATGGTTTTCCACTCTCTCTCTCCACGCAAATGCGGGTTCACTTTCTATATACTCAACTTTCCCAATTTCTAAACCATTAGCGTAATTAGTACTCAAGCGTATAATCCGAACGGGTAGTAAGATTCAGTGCTAAATATTAGATTACTATGTGTAGAAAATTAATCTTTATATATCAACTAGATCAATATTTTATTAATTTTGGTTATAAATTCTTTTTTATAAAACTGCAAAAACACTAGCATTAGTTGGCGTTCCTTTCCATATAACCTTAATAATTCGAAACAAACAATTTAACGATTTTACATTCTAAATATTAATAATATTATTTCTATTCGTGACAAAACTTTCCCCAAATATTCATTCCCATTCCCCATGGAAGTTGTTCTTATGATCTTCATTTTTCACACATCGCGAAAGGAAGATAAAATATAAATTTAAATCATACTTTCCAGGGGAAAGACTTTCATCAGGGTGGGAAAAGATCGTTGAAAGATAAGGGCGTTGCTATGACAACATTATTCGACCAATGAGCAGCGGTTTACTGCTCTGTGAGGGGAGACCAAAGCCTCCGCGTTGAAGTTAAAGCCTGATGGTAAAAATAGCAGTTACCCTGGTAACATTGCACTACCAGCAAGGCCATTTCCCCCCTCAATAATACTCACCCCTCCAACCCCCTCAACTCAATTTCCAAGTTCCCCTTTACCACTAGAAACCCCTCCCCCCCTTTCAAACAAGCTCCTTACTTTGATCGCCACTTGATTAAGAGAATTTGATTGGTTAAGCCACTAGCGAGAGATGAAGCAGCTATAGTAAATATGCTCAAGTAAAGTACAGCTATGAACAGAAATGGCTTCATATCTGGTTTTAATAAAACTAATTTCATCAAATAAAAAAATAGACTCGCTAATTTCATGGATTTAGCACAAACATGATTTTATTAAATTGACTGTTGGGTTATTTTAATTATTTAAGGATGAAGATCAAATTTTAAATTTGAATATGAAAGACATAATTATAACATAGGATAAAATGTGAAATGAGTAGAGCAGCATGAGAACATATTTTAAGGGTGCATTTTAATAACAAAAATTCTGAACCTACCTATCCACAGGATGGCTATAAAGGCTGGATGCATAGGAAAAGGGGGGAAAAAAAAGCACGCCAAACAAAGCTGGAGAGTAATAACCACAATTTCCAAATGTGAAACATATAAATGGTGAGAATTAATTAACTAATTAATAAATGACATGTAGACCATTATTAATTTAATATAAAGATATATATAGCTAAAATATCCAGAACCAGTGTAAAAAGCCAAGCGCAAAATATTTGCTTGGCTATTTTTTAATTTTAAAAATCTATTTTATATGTATGTATTTGGAAATATACATTATTACACAAATTATAAATTTGCTTCATTCCTAAACATATATAAATCTTTATATATTATGCTTCATGTGTGAATATATATATATAAAATTATGTATACACAATTATATATAATTATGTATTCATAAATTTCCAATAATAATATTATATATATATTAATATATATATATATATATATAATAAATTTTTAAGCTAAAAAGTAACCTACCATTATTATTTCCGGGGTTGGCGTCTTACACTGGTTTTGGATATTCACTTAATTTCACTACTAAGGTAAAAAAGAAGAAAGTGTAGTTATGATAAAACTTACTTTCATATGCGGGGAGGGTTAGAGGTAAAATCTTCATGAAAATAAAGTAAGGAGGGGATTCTAACAAATAAATTCTCTTCACAGGAGAACTAAATAAGACGAGACTAGCACTATCTTCATTATCAGCTTACACATTAGTGTGAGGGTTAATTTGACACTCATTTTCAAAATGTTCATTAATATTAAATATATACGGTATAAGTTTTGTTAATGAAATTGATTTACTGTTCACTATCTGAGTACAAAGCTATAATGGCACATGGAAAAAGCTTGTATTTAATTTAAGGCTGTGTACGCTAAATTTGAATGTTTGTTGTTGTGAAACCATTTGTACTCCCTTGATTAACAAACTTTGATTTAAATAAATCTTAAATACATTTCTTTATAGCTTAATTGGTTCGTGAAATATACTTCCACTACACTCAAGTTTAATGATTTGCTAATTCCCATGGGTATTTACAACAATCCTGAGGTGTAGACCTACATCCTGAATCTAACTACCCTAAGTAGCTCTAAGCCAAGTTTCTTCTCTTTATATTTCTTGGTTTTGGAGTTTCCAAAATATGCGGTCACGTGGTCTAAGGCACTAAACTTGAGATGAATATAAAAATAAAAATACATTTTTTTGAGTTATTGATTTTAAAAAACAAGTCTATGGTTTCGCATAGTGAGTTTTCCCTTCATGCCCATGCAAAGTTAATTTTAATTTTCTATATTTTTTGAGCTCAAAATTATCTACATTGGTGGTCACGGTATTAGGCACTTGCAAAATTCCGTAATATATAAAAGTCCTGTTGCTTGTAAAATGTATCATTGAAACACTAAACAAAACAAAATAAAATAAATTGTTTATAAATTTATAAACTAAAGTAGCTACTATATCAATATCAATGCTTGTAGTTGCCAATCGGAGTAAATGTGAAAGTGATTTATCACTCAGTATCAGTATATTTTATGAATTTCATCGTTGAAAGAGTGCTTTTGCAAAGATATGTGCTCCCGAGCATTGAGCACATCCCAAGCCCAAAGTCCCTCAATTTCGGATAGCGAGCCCTCTCTTGGTAGTATTTTTTTTAAATCTTCTTTTTCGATTCTGTCAGTATAAAAATGGTCTGATTGCAAATCGAACAATTCCAGTTGAAGGTCAATTCTTACGTTTTCAATATTGACAGTCAATGGTTTAATGAAAACTGAAATGTCTTCTTCACTCTCTTTGAGATCACCAAATCGTTTCTCTAAGTCCTCCATGATTGTTAAAATGTACTTTATATGAACTGAGAATGGCGTTCCATCAAAATTCTACATTTCTTCATATTGTTCTTTGCAATTCGGAAAAAAGTAAAAGTATGATTGGTAAATGTTGATTTAAAAAGGTTCAATTTATTTTGAACCCATTCAAATGACCATATAAGTTGGTAATATTCTGTTGTTTGCCCTGCAGCAGAGTTATTTTACATGCCACAATCGACAAGACACCGATGGCCTTACTTCCCCTCCGAAGGAAGTTGTGGTAGGCTACGGATTTTAATCGCTCAAGAAAAAACCACCAAACCCTGCTGGGTTTGAACCCATGAACATAGGGTGCTGAGGTGAACACTTTACCCCAAGAACTCTTAGGTTGACAAATGCATATTTAGATTGAGGTAGATTTCAACACAATCGCCTTGGAGCAACTTGTTTTCATTGTGTTCTTTCCGGAAGATTTACTCAATTAAAAATAGGAAAGAAAAGTGGTAAGCAAAAAGAAAATGTTTGCTATAACATTTTGGTCAAATGAAAATTGTGCAACAAACTTTTTCATTACATTTTTAAAATAAACCAAAGAAACCTTCCAGATGGACTCGGAGCTGCACTACATGTGCGGACCTCCGGAGGAGAGTGCTTAGAAAGCTACACGCGGTGGTTTTGAGTGGTACGGCGCGGCGCGCCCTAGTGGTCAATACGCTTTAGGTTCCCCTATATACTTATGGCAAGTTTCCGTTTTCTAGGTTTCTTATAATATCAAAAATGCTAGTGCTTCATACATTAAAATATAGAAAATAAAGCTAAGAAAAGCAAATAGTCATACTCTATACATGGAGTCCAAAAATATTTCTTTATCTAATGCAAACTAACCCTATAAAATAATTTTAATTACATTTATAAGATGAACTTTTATTTATGTTTCATCAAACTCCTAACTGGCGTCGTGGTATAGTGGTCAGAGCACCTGGATGCTGACCTAGAGGCTCCGGGCTCGGTTTCAGTCTGGTAACCGGGTATTTTTCTCGAAAGGGGAATGATTCCCGCTTATACCAGGAATTGGTTAGTTAGGCTTAAGTTAGGTTAAGATCTTCATTGGCTTTCACCCCGTCATATTCACAACCATTACCCTCTCACCATATCTGTACATGGAAAGAGCTTCCACGAAAAGAATGTGCGATTAGTACTTTCGGGCGTTCCTTGGGCAACAGTAACTTACATTAGTACAGGTTAATCTTTCCACAAACTGAGCTACAGGAGTGATGTAACCCAGACACACCATAATAATAATAATAATAATAATAATAATAATAATAATAATAATAATAATAATAATAATAATAATAATAATAATAATAATAATATTATTATTATTATTATTATTATTATTATTATTATTATTATTATTATTATTATTATTATTATCATTATCTTATCATTATCATTTAATTCCTGAATAGGAGTATGAATAGTTCTCACGTCTACACACAAATACACATCCTATTTTATTCATATAATAAAGATGATTTGTTTTAAGGAGAGCTCCACCGCATTAACATATTTCCAACTTTCTATACTTTCCTCAGTTAAGGGTTGCAACATTTTAGGGGAGTGGAATGGGGAGTGGAAGTTGGCCCTGTAGAGCTCCAAACCTAATACGAAGTCGAATTTTAAATAAACTCGTTCGTGTTCCTCGTCGTTACAAGAATGTCAGTGGAACTTACACAATAGAGGCTTGCGACGAGCCATGGAATCCTTTCATGTTCAACATTGGACCCTCTGGGGAGGATATTTAATGCACATCATAATGACAACATGTTTTGTGTTGGGTTGACTTCAAACACCTCCCGCTAAGAAATATCAATGGAGGAGTTCGTACATCATATTTATCATGTGGGGCAAAACTGTTTTAACTCCATATTGTCTTATTTTATATAGGCGACATAAAAATCAAACTATTTATATTTTTGCCAATGTTCTAATAATACATTTTTTATTATTATTTAAGTTTTGTTTTTGTGATAAAAATCATAGGAACCGCTTTTAATTTTGGCAATATTCTACGCATACTTTTTGATTATGATTTAGATTTTATATTTGTATAAAACAAATACATTGATTTTATTTTAGGTAATATTCAAAGCATACTTTTTTATTATGATTTCAATTTTATTTTCTTAAAAATATCATACAACTTGGGTTTATATTTGAATGGACTTGAAAAAATTTCACCAAAATTTCGGCAAGTCTGAAAAATATTTATGCTATATTGAGAGTTAATTTCAAAGTTTTTTAATAGTTTATCCTACGTGGCCTGGGCTACATGGAAAACTAAGACTAAATAAGTGGGTATCAACTATTATTATTATTATTTATTAGTATAATACCTGTTTAAATATCAACGGCTCCATGTGTCCCATAGATATTTATTGTAGGCCTAAAATGATTGCAATTGAAAATAATATTTTAGTGACCCTCAGAATCTGGGAAGGGGGGGGGGGATTTTCAACCAAAGACTCTATGATTGATCAAGTATTAACTCCAATTAAAGTGTGAAACTTTCCCTTAATTAATGATTTCATTTAAAATAACATTTTTTGTGTAGACTTGTTCGTTTTTTGGGAGCTCCCATGTGAATTTTCAATCACCAATTATTCCTGCACCCTCTTTGGTTAGGGGTGATCTGCCTGCTAAATTTAATCTTACTAGCTCTTCTGGGCTTCGTGACTTTTTTAATTTAGTTTTTTAGAAACCCCCTACCTCATTTTGGGGGCACAAATGTAAATTTTGGTCGCCAAATATTTTTACATTCTTTAGGGTTAGGGGCTACCTACCTGACAAATTTTAATTTCCTATGTTTATTGGGCTTCGAGAGTATTTTGACTTTGTTTTCCTGGAAAACCCCCAGGGAATTTTCCGTCACAAACTATTCCTGCACCCTTTGGGATATGTGCTACCTATATGCAAAATTTCAGCTTTTTAAGATTTGTGAGTGAGATTTTTTCGATTCTGGCTTATTGGAAATAGGAAATTTTCGGCCACCAAGTATTTGGGTTAGGGGCTACTAGTATGAACAATTCCAGCTTTATAAGCTTAGAGAGTACTTTGACTTTGTTTCTCTGGAAACGATCCCCATTTTGGGGGCCCCTCGAGAATTTTACGTCACCTAATATTTATGCAGCCTTTTGAGTTGGGAGATACCTGTCTGCAAAATTTCAGCTACTTAGTTCTTATGAATTTCTAAATATTTTAGAATTTTATTTTTATTTTTGTAAATCCTCCCATCCTGGGGGCCCCCGGCTAGGGGCTATCAGCCTGCAAAATTTCAGTTTCCTAGGTCTTCTGGGCTTCGAGATTTTTTTCGACCTTCGTTTTTTGGAGCCCCCCCCCCAGTTTGGGGGCTTTTAGTGTTAATTTTTGGTCACATGTATAACTTCACCCTGTTGGGTTTGGGGCTATTTGCCTGCCAAATTTGAGCTTCCCAGGTCTTATGGGGTTCGAGATTTTTTTGGCTGGACACAGGGACTGGTAGTTATTATAGTGGTAAATACAGTATGTAAGAATGGACTGTATACCAAATTTGGTTTGCTATTTTGATTTTTTTAATTGTTGACATACTTTGCTCAAATTTAAAAACTATTGTATGGCTTTTAGCTTTTATTTATAAGTGACTTAATACTAGTAAAAATGTAATAATACCTATTTTGGTTGCTAACTATTGAGTGCTTATAACTTAAACACTCTTTATTCAAGTTATATAGATTAAAGAATAGACTTATTAGAGTGGCATTAAATTATTTTGAAATACGGTCATAATAGTTTGATTGAAAGTGTATATCATTTGGGAAAATAAAATTCAAAACCCTTTTCAAATGTTTCTAAATATTTTGGGTGAGTATTAATATGTTATTCTTTAAATATATGCCAATATTGCCCTGCTTATTTAAACGCATTGTTACTTATGGAGTTAAAAAAAATTCAAACTATTCATTCTTTGACCTTGGACACCCTTAGCTCAAATGCCATGATAAAATTAAACAATATTTGGCATAACCAAAAGTTTACAAGCTTTTGTTGGTTTAATTGTGTAATGCTACGAATATACTAAACTCTTTTATAAATAAAATAACTATATTTATACATACACGCTATTTTGTTGCTAAAATATTTGTGTGTGGAATTGCCAACTTGACGCGAAATGGGATTGACCAACAAAAATTTAAAAATAAGCTTTAAGTCCAAATAATATGACTACAGTAAATCGATCCCATGTTTTATTAAACACATTTTTACTTAATAAGAAATTACATTTTATTGTGATATGATCCACAGTAAAAATATTTAAAAATATAAAACCAGACATATTTTTTAATGATAAATGATACATAAGAAGCAAAAATCATCTTTTTGGCGTAAAACTGCCCAGAGATTATGATACAAGAGAGGTGAAAATGTTTACCTATTAGTCAAAAAAAGTTTTACCAAAATTAATAGAGAGAGATGTAATGGAATTCGATAGTGTTTTCTTCTGATAATAAATATTATGATTGGGGTAAATTTGTTATGATTTGCAACCTGTAGTGTGTTTGTGTACGTTCATAAAAACAAATCCCAACGAACAACTGCACAAGCCAATATTGTTTTACTTTTTTTTTTACATCAAGGTTTAGATCAATCAAATCCAAATTTCTTATTCATTTGGATCTAAGTCTTATCTTTTAAAAATATAAATTTGAATTTGGGTTTTAAGAGAAATTTGAGCAGTTAAGTTCATTTTATTAACAAACATTGGAGAGAAGTGTACTGAGTGTGAATAGAGAGAGCACGCCTAGTGACACTACACGTGTTCAATAAAAAACTAAAGTGTTTTGGATATCCTTGGGAATTTATGTGCTTAAGTTTACATTTTGCTTAAATCCGTTATATAACTAATGGTATACCATACTCCTACATACTTCTCAAATAATCAATTATGGTTTGGAATAGCATTATTATATTATAATTGCACCACCTGCCTCAGTGGCCGAATGGTAAAAGGCACCATTCGGTCGGATCTATTGAAGGTTTTATTTCATAAATGGTTTCCCACCCTCCTTCCATGCAAATGCGGGTAGATCACCTCTAAAATACTTCTTTCCTTATCCCTACGCCATTAGAGTAAATTATCAACCACCTGTATAATATGAATATATAATAAGAACCCGCTTCGGTGGCCACATGGTCTAACGCGCTACTCTTGTGTTGGACTAGAATGCCGAAGAGTATCAGGGTTGGATCCCGTTTGGGTGCATTGAGGTTTTTTCCTAAATGGTTTTCCACTCTCCCTGCACGCAAATGTGGGTGCGTTTCCTCTAAATTATACCTTCCTAATCCCTTACATATCAGTGTGATTAGTACATAGGCGTATAGCCTGAATGAGTAGTACGAACTAACTTAAACCTAGAACGGACACAACAACCAACACCCACCCGTTAATTCATTACTATGAAAGTGTATACCAACAATTTATCAATGATACATTTTTTGGCCATACCAGGAATTGAACCAGGGACCCTTAACTCAGTAGAAACTAATCTGTTACAGGCAAGGAAAGTCTCTTGAGTACAGTGTAATATTCTATTTATATTAGATTGTTCAAGTTTTATACGCTGTGTAAATATGTTATTGTTGAGTTCTAGGGTTAGTAGACTATTGGCTGACAGCCACTTACAATTAGACCCAAGGGAGAAAAGAGGGAGAATATATTTTAAGATTTCGTCTCACCCCATGGATAACGAACGCGTAGACTAGGTAGGTAATAATATTCCTTTAACCAAGCGTCACATTGTAGGGCGGTAGCATGGAGTCTCCATTTAAAAACAGTGGAATTGATACGTGTACAACAATTTTAATATGTTAAAAAAATTATAACAAAATTGAGAATTTTTTTTTTTTTAACTCAGGGGTTCTTAATGTATTGCCCACTATGTCCCCACTCCCCCTTCTCCGGACTTTTTAAATTCTCCTCTAAAACATCATCATCATCATCATTGCCAGTCCTATCAAGTCCCACTATGACTTCAAAAGATACTGGACAAATGGATAGTTAAGAACCAAACAGTTGCAAGAAAACCATAAGGATCTTATATTTATTTATAGAAAATGGTAGATCACATATACACAAGCTATACCCAGATATTAATAGAAAGCCCACTATGCCAGCTATAGAATATCTTAGATATACTTTCACGGATTCGCACGTCAAGTCACATGATCTGCAACTTTCACTTTTGATAGATCGATACATGTAAAATAATAATAATATAATATAATAAAATGTTGGTAACAAAAAAAGTTTGTTTTATCTAAAACGGCTTCCCATGAAAATCAGGGTTTAGCTACAACTAGTATGATATTTTATATTCGGAGATTGAGTGCCATACCGCCAGTATTTGGTTCACATACCCCCCAAGGGGTATGAATACCCCACGTTAAGAACCCCTGATTAAACTTATCAGAAACTTCCCAATCATTCACCTGGTGATAGATTAGATACATAGTTCAAAATGACATCTATATAGCTATATATATAATCAGGACTAGGAATTATAAATTTCATCCTAGCTAGATTTTACGGACTATAACTTGGTATTTTCTTCCGATACCTTAGCTCAGTCGGTAACGTGTCTGCCTACTAAACTTAAGGTCCATGTTTTGAATCCCGGCATGGCTGAAATATTTATCATTGCTGAAATGTGGTCTTCCCCTTCCACAGTGATAAATTAACGTCTGGGGGCTGGGTGCTGTGTCTGTTATAGATTTAAGTTAGTTTATAAATTATAATCCATTTGCTGATATAATCAGTCTTTTCAGAAAGTGCACGTTAAATACCTAAAAAGGAAAAATATTTTGTTCTACGCCAACGGTCTTGATCTTCTACCATTTATACAACGTGTATCTAAAACATTGCATCAAACTTTGGCAGGCTATTCCTTGGGTGAAAATAGAATAATTCACATCAGCAACCTAGGGTCCATCTTGAATAATAAGGGCGGTATACACCCTTAAAGATAGAGCTAAAAACGACTGTTGTGTGAAATATTATGAAAACTGCTTAGGGTATTACAACAAATATTTGTATACTACTTATTGAAAACTTGCTCATTAATAAATTAAATGTGCTGTTACCGTTACCCACCCACATCATGTAAAGAAGACGGGGTTGTAACACTTCTTTCTGCAATAAAATATGTAAGAGTAAGTATTACCAATTTTGACTTAAGATTACAAAACATGGAATAAAAATTAACAAAAAATATGTCTTGGAGAAACTGTCTAGTTTTCCCCGTTTCCTAGATAATCACACAAGTTTGAGCTCAGAGACAAATGTATCTAACACAGCTAGCAACACAGCTATACTGGCTCCCTACCTGGCAGGAATTAACACTTGTCTTTGAAATCAAACATGCATGATTATCTCGGAAACGGGAAAGCTAGACAGTTTCTCCAAGACACATTTTTTGGTTAATTTTTACTCAATGTTTTGAAATCTTGAGTCAAAATCGGTAATACTTACTCTTACATATTTTATTTCAGAAAAAAGTCTTACAACCCACCCATTTTTACATGATGTGGGTGGGTAACGGTAACAACACATTTAATTTATTAGCGATCAAGGTTTCATTAAGTAGTATACAAATATTCGTTGTAATACACTAAGCTGTTTTCATAATATTTCACACAACAGTCGTTTTTAGCTCTATCTTTAGGGGTGTATACCGCCTTTATTATTCAAGATGGACCCTAGGTTGCTGATGTGAATTATTCTATTTTCACCCAAGGAATAGCCTGCCGAAGTTTGATGCAATGTTTAAGATACACGTTGTATATGCAAATCAACCTTTAGTGACTCGCTTTAGTGGCCGAATGGTGTAACTAAGGCGTCACTCTCGTGTTAGACTGGCTTGTTGATGACGAGGAGATTGAGATTCAAATCTCAGTTGGGTCTACTGAGGGTACAGTTCGTTTAAAACCTTCCTCATCCCTAGCATAGTACACGTAATATATATTACCTCTGAGGGAACTGCGGGTCTTTTGCAGAAAAGATTTATCTTTGCTCTATTTCTGTTAACTGTCGATTCAATCCTCGGCACAGATTTATCCGATTGCCAAACTCTTCCTTCACTTCTGACAAGACGTGTATTAATCACAACTTGTGAATGTGAGGAATGCCAGGCCTCCCGTGGTTCGGATCCCACGTTAAACTGTAGGTCCTCCATTTCATCTCACAATCACCCTACCATTACACATTAGCGTAAGTGCGTATAACCCGAACGGGTAGTAAGACGTGCTAATAATTGCGCGCATACACACACACACACGCACATGCACACACACACAAATAGTCTTGACCACTTTGAAAAAATATTCATGGCCACTGCCTTGCACGAATGGCCCGACTATGCATTGATAGACCCTAGTCAAAATAGCTTTTTCAAACATTTGTCAATTTGTAATTTTTGTATCAAAACATTGCTTTTTGGTTAAAATAAATGAAAAATTATTCCAATAGAAGCATAGGGCTAGGTTTTCTTCACGTGATAACCTCAACAGTTGTTGAATATCTGTCAAGGGTGTCCTGAAATTTAATGACAACTTTTTCTCTTCAGTTAAAGAGTTTGTTAACTAATGCTAATATGCTTATGTTAGATATTCAACAACTGTTGATATCACCATGTGAAGAAAATTAAGCTAACTTATATTTTTTGACTAGAGCAATATTTTATATATTTTGTCCGAAAAATATACTGCTTTAAAAACCACAAAAAAAAACTGTCCTTTTCTCGTGTCTCCTACACTCCCACCTTAAATGATTGACATGAACATCACATTAGTCATTTACACTCAGGCTCACAATTGATTGGCTTGTTAGTAATGGTGAGGTAAGGGTTAGAATCTCGGCTGGTTTCACTGGGGCTGTGGAGAGGAGGGGGGACTGGCGGGAAGGGGGTGCTGGGTTTCCAGCCCCTCTCTACGCTAATGCTGGCTCACCTCACCTATCCCTTTGATCTCCCAACCTTTCGTAGGAGGATATTAATTTTAATTTATATTATAAAAATAAAATAGAGATTTTGGGCTTATTTTTATGGTATAAACTATAAACTAGGTTGTTGAATATAGGCTTGCATCGATTCCTTACAAAATACTGTAAGCATTTATGTATTATATATATATATACGGTATATAACTAATTGGAATATATATGTATATATATATATATATACATTACTATTTGGAATAACTTGTAGGGGCATGTTAAATATTTGTATTATATTTACAAAACATTGAATCTGATCCACACAAATGATCCTAAAGTATGATTCAAAATAAATATATCCAAGCTATATCTCTACAAATATTGCTCCATATTTAGGTTATACATATTCATAAAATAGACCACAGATTGAACTACATGTATTTATTATTGCTAAGGTTGGGATTTAGGTAAAGCAAGTTAAGAGCAGTGATTTTGCAATTTTTACCGAAAATATATATATATATATAATGGACAAAAAATATATATATATAAAGTCTGGGCTACATCATTCCAAGCCCAGTTTATGGAAAGATTAGTCAGTACTAATGTACCATTGCCCAGAATATGCCTCACTGTACTGATCGAACACCCATCCTTTCCGTGGAAGCTTTTTACATGTTCCAATGATAGTGATGGTAATAGTGAGTATGAGGGTGTGGAATCAGTAGAAACCTTTTAAACCTAACTTAAACCTAACTAACCAAATCCTGGTGACAGTCGGGGTAATTCCCCTTTCGGAAAAACTACCCAAGGTACCAGCCGGGAATCGAACCCATGAACCACCAGACACGTAGCCAGGTGCACAACATAGCCGGTTATTCTCATGGGTGACATCAACAATTGTTGGATATCTTTTATGAGCATAGCAATGTTAGATGAATCTTTTTAAATGAATAGAAAAAGTGGTCGTTAAATTGCAGGACATACTTGACAGATATTCAAGAACTGTTGAAGTCACCATGTAAAAAAAAAACTAAACTCGATTTCTACCGGAGAATTATTTGATTTCCTCTCATAGAAAAATGTTTTGATTCAAAAACTTCAAAAAATACTGCCCTTAACTTGTTTTCCCTACACTCTCACCTTAATTATGTCAAAGTGTATTACCAAATTAGGCAACTATCATGGCAGGACAAAATGTTACTTTGGATCAAAGTTTGGAGGCCCTTTCCTTATAGGAAATCGGTGTTATATAATATGAGCTAAATAAAACACTAAGTCATAGGAAAACGATTAATATTAATATTAATATTAAATCTATGCAGTTTTGATAACAGTTCGATAAATAATAATGCAAACACGACATTCTCTTATTCACAAATCTAAATATTGTTTCCAATGTATTTGAAACATTTACAACAACAATATCAAGTTCCAACTCAACGGATTATGATATATGATTGTACCATGACGCGTACAGTTCAGAATCACTTTTCCTACCGATGGGCAACACAAGAGATAAAGACGTCAGATCGAATCGAATGAACATTCCGAAACATTTATTGTCATTGGACATTGGAAGGTTAAATTATACATTCAGGAGAAGAGTGTTTTAAGTTTATAGAATAGTAATAAATTAGATCTTTGGAAAAGTTTACTTTTTTAAAAAAATTGAATCATTACTCATCTAATAAAATAAGTTATAGTTATTTTGTTTGTTTGGTAAAAGTTTATTTGCCACATCAGTGGGCACACAGATTTTATATATATACGTCCGGTTCATATATTCTGGCTTGCTGAGGACAGGGAGTCTAGAATTCGAATCCCACCTGCGTTTACTTGCGGTGCTTTTATTTAAGTTGTTTCATCCTATCCCCCCCCCCCCCCACGGAAATACGTCCATATTTCTTTTAAATTCCATCTTACTCATTCCTCCTCCACTCCCCAATAGTCTCATCCCTTTTTTAACAAGATATCTAAGAACGTTGTTTTCGAAAACCCTATTATACTGGTCTTAAAAGCACACATTTTTTCCTAACACTTGTGGCTCACTTTTCCCTAGATTATTTCCAAAGAATCACGTGTTTACGTGTTCCCTTCATCTTTCGGAAGCAAATCTATTTAAATAGGGCACTTATACTACGCAAACCAGCGGTTTTTTTTTCTGGAAACATAGATCTAGCTGTGAGATATTTGTGATGTAGATATTTTCAATCATTGTAAGCGCAGAACCATACATTATTTTCCACTTAACATAAATAGTTCAAATAAATTTGTTCAAATTATGCACAAGTTAGGGAACTTAAACAGATGCCCCTCCCCCCTTTTTTTATCAACACAAGTTTTTATGTTAAGTCTGGAATACATACACTTCTCTACAGATTCTGATTGGGTAAAAGGTCTTCCGGTTTAGCCTATTAGATCATAACCATATACTAGACATCTGTGAAGCAGTTTTGGTGAGTTCGAATCGAATCTCAAATCAAAGCAAATATTATTCGCGAATTTCGAATCATATCCTATTTAAATATGCTAAAATTGTGATGTTAAATAAAGCATTATATATTATAAAAACAAAATTAGACTAATTTTTTACCCTTATACCATAAGGTATCATGTATAAGTGTAAGTTACTCAATATGTTCATGCAACAATAGTTCACTTTGTCAAAGCTAAGCAGTAAAAAGCACCATTCGATGTGGTTGTTATAAACTATATCAATATATATCTTCAGTCCTCAAAGTTAACACATTTGTTACTTTTTTTAGCACCGCGTCTTACTACCTGGTCAGGCATGTACTAATTATGTTAGTGAGTTAGAGATGAAGAAGTTTGAATAAGAGAAAGTGTACCCGCATTGCATGGAGGGAAAGTGTAAAACTATTTAGGAAAATCACCTTCAGTACACCCGACCTGGAATCGAACCCAGAGCTCCATGTCACTGGTAGTTCATGCTAAGTACTATCCAAGGGGACGATCATAGGTTATCCGAAGGTTTTATAAAGGCTGTTTTTGGGGAAAATGTATGACTTATTTTCTTGTCAAGATGGTAATAAATAGTAAGTATATTTACTTTACCTCACAAGGTTTGTTATTAAAAATACATTAACATATTTTAAGAACAGTGTGGAATTTGAAACGGCCTAAGACCTTGCCATTTTTTTTTCTAGTTTGTTTTTATTAAAGTTAGCTAATCAAATTATATAAAATTCTAGTAGATATAAATACTATCGAGGCTTCGCAGACCCCTACCAGAGACATAACTAGCACGCTCTCCCGATACATTACCCACTGGTTCTTGAATATTTATGGTTGAGCGATCAAAGAGGTTTCCAAAATTGCTGAATATTCTTTATATTCTCAATATCAATGATTAGATATATTTTTTCATAGGAGAAACATTTGATTTAGTGGCTAAAACAAATGGGTCTATCTTTAATGTATATAAAAAAATATTGGTTAATGCAATCTTATTTTAAAACCCTGCCTTCAACACAAACTTTTATATTATTTGATGCCATCTTTGAATAAAGATCAACCTTTTGATTTTACTCTTGAGTGCGCTACGATAGATCTAATTTTATACAAAACTGCATTCACTTACTTATTGCTTATCTCTTTCTCTTCAAAAATCTTTTCTAAGCTATTATCAGCACCCTCGCATTTCCAAACACTCACGTTTTACAAACAAAATATGATATTCATTTTGACTTATTAGCACATTGCTTTTTTTTTCAGCATCACGTCTTACTACCCGTTCTGGTTATACGCACATGCACTATTTACGCTATTGTGTTATGGATGGGGGAAGTTGAATTTAGAGGGAGTGTACCTAAAATTTCGAGGAGGTAAAGCGTAAAACCATTTAGGAAATGCACCCTCAGTGTATCCGACCGGGATTTGAGCCCGAATCTCCCCATAATCGGCATCTATTGCAAGAAGAAAACCTTAGACCATTCTATCACCGATGTGGGTTTTCGGCCATTAATATAACATGGCTCACACAAAAGGGGTGCGACCCTTTATTTAGAGCATATATTTGTCCATTGTCTGAGGGAAAAGAAATCCCGTTTTTAAAATACAAGATATTATTAAAAACATAATATATGTAACAAATAGCCATAGTTCACTACATATTACTTATATTAATCAACACCTCGATATCTTATTAGACAGGTATTTTTTAAAAACATATTATTATTATTATTATTATTATTATTAGCACCGCGTCTTACTACCCGTTCGGGTTATACGCACTTACGCTAATGTGTAATGATAGGGTGATTGTGAGATGAAATGGAGGACCTACAGTTTAACGTGGAATCCGAACCACGGTGGAGGCCTGGCATTCCTCACATTCACAAATTGTGATTTATACACATCTTGTCAGAGGTGAAGGAAGGGTTTTTAAAAACAAGTTTAATCTTAATTGAGTCTACTATCACATTGACTTTTCAATTCGGCAATTAGAGTGAACTCTAAACTGTCTCATACCTCACAAGCTCTCACTCCAACCGCAGGAAAACTAATATCAGTCCAACCAAAACTCAAATCAAAATATCTAAAACGTCATCCGCACTTACTCAAAGACAAATTTCAGATGTCAGTTCTCAATGTCAAAAGCCATCAGTTTCTTCCTCTATGGTTACCATTCCAACAACTCTTATGAAGACAACAAAAGATCACTGGTGAATTTGGTTAAACTTTAACTTCCTAATTCCTATTCTTGAAGTAATGGGCTAAGGTAATTCAACAGTAAATATTTTATAGCACAATTTTACAAAGTAAATAATTATAAGCTATAAATAGTGATTCAATATTTTCAAATAATTAAAGTTCACGAGTTGTAAGGGGTTGAACTTGCTGTTTTATGCTTTTCGTGTATTATTGTTGAGGTAAACTAAATACTGTCTTGGGCTCAAATTTAGTAAAAACTAGATATGCAAATGAGGTGTACAGAATTAATAATTTATAATATGTTAAATAAAATAGGCTAATTTGTGATGCATACGTAGTTTTAAAGTGGTAAAATGACATAATTTTTTTATCATATATAAATAAAATTCTTTCTATGCCTCGATAATTTGATTTTATCTCCTTTGGTAGTATACAATGTTGTTAATTAGAATTTTTCTAAACTAACTCTATTCGTTAATCTTATTACTATAACCGAATTTATCGCTGCAAATATAGATTTGAAATTTATATTTCGTGAAATTTCTTGTTTTGACCTACTGGTTGGAGATAATGCTGACCATTAGAGCATAATATGCCCAGCCTAAGCAGAGGGTCAGATAATCCCTACTAATGACACACCTAGATAAAGTGGGTGCTGTCTTCCTTACCAAGTCGGTGTTGCTGGAATGGGCTGAGACATTGCTATTTGCTATATTTTCCAAGATAGCCCCCCCTATACCCCCACATATGTTAAACTTCCTGCCAAGCATAGGTGTACGCAGCGTGGTTGCCATAGCACTCCCCCAAAAACAAGAAAGATTGGATTGACAATAGAATGTAATACCTAACTTTTTTTAGAAACAGCATCGATGGATATTTTAAGGGTATTTGTTGATGTAGGCTTGAGATTCTGCCACAATACCTCATGGTCACATTAATCGAAAAAAGGCTTGTTGTTGATAAGAACATGAATTACATTATTGACGAGTTTAAATAAAACAATACCCTTCAGCCGGTGGATGGCATTGTAGGTAAATGATAATGTATGGTTTTCAAAGAATAATATTGTTAAATAAATATTGATACTTTCTTGTTTTTAATTTATTATACCGTAGTGATTAAAAAATCAAACAGATTGGGGATTGAGGGGGGAGGGACGTTGATCCCACCCCATTTGTCTTACAACTGGCACCCCCATTACCAGCAACACCCTGCACGCACCTATGCTAAGAGATGTTGAAGACTCATAAAATCTTAGTACTTCTTGGTGTTGAATGACCTTAAATGTTAGGAATAACCTTAAATAGTGGTAACTCTTAAGATTAATATCACCAAAAAAATAAATAGTAGCAAATTAATGAATTTTCCCCAGTCTATCTGATCGGTGTCAAATTCCAGCCTCCAGAGTCATAGACAAACCCACTATTAATTTTGTGCAACATGCTCTATTGGTATCTGTAAATTATTAAAAATGTTGTATATAGACTAAAGTATGAAAACTAGTGAAAATCACTGTCATCGTTTCTTGTGATGGGCACTCACCCCGTGGGTCACGCTGTCTAAAGCGTCAAGCTAACAATGGACTGAATTAAGATGACGTAGAGGTTAAGGTTCAAATCTCATTCTGTTGTAGTGGGGGGAGGTTTTACACATGTGATTTATCATTATAGTTTTACCCTACGGTTCTCACGTTAATGAGACTGCATTTCCTCTAGAAACCAAACTCTTCAATCCTACCTGAGTTATTTAGCCGTTAAAAAACCCTTTTCTTAGGACGTATGAGCAAAAAAAAATTATAACTGTCTAAAAGTTATACAGTAACTATTTGAAGAGTAGAACTTTTAAAAGAAATCAATTCAGCTCTAGTGAAGGTTAGATCTGTGTTTAAAGCTCCCGATATTGGTCGTTGTTTTATTTGTCCAGGTAGGACTTGTCATCTCGGCTGCCGCCTTCATAAGATGGAGTACATGTTGTGGAGAGGTTCCAACAGTTAAAGGCTCGTCTGATCAAAGACAGACAAAAGGGGGGTAGTATTGATGGTATCATGGGAGATATGTCCACAGTGGGAGGTCCATGTCCCCCTGTTATCAGCAAACCTCAGGTAAACCTGCGCATGCTAGCTTGCTCGTTAACAACCTCTGACGGCGAACCTTCCCCAATCGGGGACACGTTTAAAACGAGGAAGCCGCGAAAAGGAATGCGCACTACTATTCATTTCTTGTAAGGTTACAGGAAACTGACATCTTGGTTATGATAACTTTCCCCCTTCAAAAGAAAAAAACACTTTAAGATGTTAGGGAACGTGTGTAGAGGACAGTATTTTTTCAGTTTTTAGAGCAAAAACAATTTTTTTGGCAAAAATGAATGAAATAATGCTCCAGTAATAACATCTAGTTTACATTTCTTTGCGTGGTGATATCAACAATTACTGAATATTTGTCAAAGGTGTCCTAGAACTTGTTGATAACTTCTCTCTTCATTTAAAAGGTTTCTCATCAAATGCTAGTATACTAGTGACAAATATTCAAGAACCTTTAAGATTAATATGTCTAGAAAATAAAACTATGTTTCTACTGGAGCAATATATTTTGGCAAACAATTGTTATAAACACGCTGTAAAATTACTGACTTTCCTCGCGTCCCCTTCCATCCACCTTAACATACTATTACATTACATTGTAAATGTTAAGCATGGTGAGGTAAATTTTGATTTTTTAAAAATATTTTGATTTTTGTTGGCTTAAAAATTTGTCAAGCCCTAAAGCCTCATTTGAAAATAAAAAATTCAATGTGATTTTTAAGCCCCACAAAAAAAAATTTCTTTAAGAATACGCTTTTATGTTTAAATTAAAAAAAAAGGGAAACATGCAATTATTTTTGCATCAATTTCGATATTTTCTTTTATGAATTTTGTATTAGTTGTGAAATACTTAAAATTACGAAGCTTTATTAGGTACCATGAAATATTAATTATATAATATAATAGTTAAAATTTCATGACATAATCTCATTCATAAAAAAAAAATATTACTGAGATCTAAACTGTATCGAATAAAATGTTAACCTATTTAACTGCCATAGGGAAGAATGAGTTTGTTTCCTATCATAGAGTTGATTCGTATCAAGCTTTATTTTTGTGAGATACAGGTAGTGTCATTTAAACTGCTATTTAATTTTTCTAACTATAAAGTTGTAAATAAATTATATCGGGGGGGGGGGGGGGGGGGATAGCCTACGTGAAAAAAAAAGGTTCAATACCACTTCTCTAGCTTAACGAACTTTTCTTCTAAAATAAATAATAGGTGGCCATACACACACGTTCTTTCCCGCGAGAAAGAATGGCGCGTTGGACCGGCACGAGCTAACCTCCCTCGCTCACACACAACAAGAAGTCGCCACGCGTAGTCGCGCGGGATTGGACTTGACATTTGTTCTAAGGAAAAAAATGGTGTGTATGGAAAAAAAAACTGTCATTTATTGTGTTTTATGGAATGGCACGGTGTCATTTATAAACTTACAATATGTTAATGTTATCCCGTGGAGTATTGTGTGCAGGATAAGATAAAGTGACAAGGAGTATGAGTGACGGAAAAAGAAAAATATCCGTTATTAGCTCTGCTGTTATTGAAACGTCTGCTGTTAACAGCAATTAGAAGATACGAAGTTTTTGAAAAAAGAAGTGGTTAGCTGAAAGGGAAAATATTGTCAAACTTTTTTAAGCTCGTTTTGGAAAAAGCCTTTCATCAACTTTTTTTTTTTTTTGCATCAAAATCTCTTTTGGATTTTGGGTCCAATTTACGTCAAAATTCTACCAGAGATATTTAGCAGTTTTTAAATTTCTATTCACCAACTCTTTAGACTTAACTTTCTAAAGTGCTGGGTGCGAGATAAAATCTCTATTGTTTCGGTTAAAAGTTATTTGCTTACATGATGAATGTCAGTCGTGTTTCATACAACTAATACACTTCTAAATACAGTATAGACTTGAACACTCACAGAGTAAACATAGTTCAGGCACAAGCACGTGGCGTGGCGTGGCGTGGGTTAGTTCAACCTCAACAGTAGAGGAAACAACGCGCCACATGAAAGAGCGTCGTCACAAACCTTCTCGCACTCAGTCGTGGCGCGTGGCAACTCCCACTAAAACACATTTTTTTCACGCGTGATTCGAGAGACGCTATTCTTCCTCGTGGGAAAGAACGCGTGTAGATGGCTGCCTATTGTTGTGAGTCTTCACTAATATTTTAATTGATAAATTAAAATAAAACAATACCATATTTATTGAAGTTTTAATAGTAAGACTATAATACACGTAAATAAATACATTAAAGTTATTTTTATATCAATGTAGACGTTAAGGAAGGTCCTCATCAATAGATTATCATAAGAAAAAATTATTAATCAAAAGAATACAAACACTTTCCCAACAAAATAAATAGTTACAATAATTCAAAACTCGCTTTGAAACCCTTAACCACAATAAGCCCCAATAGATGTCTGCTTTGTAGTGAACTTACGTCTTACTTACCATCGTTTGGCTATACCCATATTTACACTGATGGGGTGGAGATGAGAAAGGGAAAGCTTTTAGTAAAGTGTACCCAGGTTTGCCTGATGGAAGATTAGGAAACCACATGCTATTATCGTAACTACAGTCTTGTTAGTAAGTTTTTGAACAGTAGCTATCGCTGCCTCTATGTATGATGGTTACCACATTATTAGACCTACTAGTAGTTCTGTGAACAGTAGACTTAATTGCCTTAATATTATTATCGTTACTACAGTCTTACTAGTAGTTCTGTGAACAGTAAACTTCGTTTCTTACATGTTCTTCTCATTACTACAGTCTTAAGATTTCTCTTTGGTTTTCAAGTTAAAATATCTCCTTTAATTTATCCTTGGATTTGAAGTTGGTATTTTTCCTTGGTGATCAAGTTAAAGAGAAAATAAATTAATGCCTTATTAAATAATACATTAAATTAATAAAGAAAAGTCATTGCTCACGGGGATTAAGACGTCAGTCACACATTAGATGTCATAAATTTTAAAAAAATCACCTTAGGTATTTGATCAAATACTTAGAATTTAAAATTAAAATCATTCGAGATTAGCTTTAAAACAAAAATATTTTGAGTGATTCTCACTCTCCCTTCTCACAAATTGGGGTACACTTGCTCTAAATTCAACCCTCCTGATCCCTAACACATTATTGTAATTAGTACATTGGCTTATCGCCGGACGGGTAGTAAGACGAGGTGATAAAAATATATTGCACACATAGTATCCGGTCTTACCTTGGCCCTATAATTTAATATGGAAATTTAGGAAACGTTAGGTTATGACAGTATTTTTGTAGGTTTACATCAAAACATTTTGGTAAATTTAAATAAGTAGAAACATTGAGTTTAATTATTTTTCAGCAGTAGGCTATATCAACAGTTCTTGAACATCTGTCAAGGGTGTCCTGGAATTTAATGACAACTTTTTCTCTTCATTTAAAAATTTGTCATCTAATGCCGCTATGCTCAAGACAGATATTCAACAACTGTTGCTATCATCATGTGAAGACAATTTAGCTCTATGTTTGTTTTGAAGAAATATTTTATTTATTTTGGCCAAAAAAATTTTGCCATAAAAACTGCAAAAACACCGCCCTCAACTGTCGTTCCCTACATCCCCACCTTGGCAGCACCATAGTGGAAACAGCAAGGTAAGCTTGCTACCTTTCAGGGTAAACGAAGTGAATATAAAATCACGGGATGTTCTCTCTTGAAAAGTTATTCTTTCTACATCATTGGTATGAACAGGGTTTAGCTAAGCTATGAATCGTGGGAACTCAGATATGTAGGAGTAAAAAAAGCATAACACTTATCTAGAACGTACTGGTAGACTACGGGCTAAACTTTATGAGACTAATTCACATATTTGAATGCTTTTTGATATTATTATCAAAGTTTATTTATAAACATTTTTCCACAGTGTCTTATTATCTATCTAGGCTATTACCGTTTAATTACATTTATGATGTAGGGATTAAAAAAGGAATAATTTAAAGGAAATATACCCGCCTTTATTTGGCGATAGAGTGTGGAGAAATTTAAGAAAGAAAAAACCTCAATAAATCAAGATGAGATTTCGATCTTCTGACCTTCCCCTCCCCTCACGAATAAACAAGATTAGACGAGCTTGACTTTTAGTTCCTGTGCCTACCAATTTTATAATATTACATAGTATTATCATATTTTAATCGGTCATACAATTAAACATATTTTAATTGTTAAGCATCTGATTCATAGCAAATAATATATATTAACAGTAAAACCCCGTTATTCGACACCTTAGCTTAGTCGGTAGCTTGTCTGCCTATTGAGATAGGGGTCCCGGGTTCGATTCCTGACATGGCCGAAAAATGTATTATTGGTGAAATGTGGGTTCACCCTTTCACTTTAATAAGTTACTAGCCGGGGACTGGATGTTTTGACTGTACTAGTCTTAAGTTAGCTTATAAGACATATGAAGTTATGGCAGGCCTAGCCTAGAAAATATATGGCTTGAATAAAGAACTGACCCAGGCCAAAGTCTGGAAACAGTAATTGATGTAAAGTAAAGTAAAGAAAAACCCCGTTAAACTGCTCCTTGGTAGTACTAAATTTCAGACAATACGAAAATAATTTTCGGAAAACACGCGGAAAAATCGACAAATCAAGTCAAATGAAATACATTTTATTGATAAACTCAAAGTATTTTTAGCACCAGTCTTACTATGTGTTCTTGTTATACCTTATGCTTATACGTTTATGGTTTTAGAGATTATGAAGGATATCTTTCAAGTAAGTTTACCCACATTTGTGTGGAGGGAGGGTTAAACCATGCTGTAAAAAACACCCTCAATACACCCTACCGAGATTTGAACCTCATTCTCCCCTCTAGTATACTGCGATAGTAGCGCATTAGACCACGCGGTCACCGAAGTGAGTAGGCCTAGCTAAAGTTAAATAGAATCGTGGGAAACTCATGATAGTAAAATACTAAATATTTACATGTTGCTGTGAACACAATGTTTTATTTCTATAAAAGAATACAAATTTGATCAAACTATTTCAACTGTAGTTTCAGATTTGTGAAAATAAACTGTCTCCCGCCAACCCTTTCGTATTCTCCCGCTTAATCCGAAAATGTTCGCTAATCCGAACAAACTTCGGTTTCAATTAATTCTGTTTAACGAGGTTCTACTGTATTTAAAATTCATTTTTCTATCCTTCCGTATGTATATATAGTTTCTAAAATTTGAAACTTAGCTCACACTTGAATTGCTTATAGAAGCATCACATTTTTACATATTTTCTCAATCAATACGGTCAAGACCAGCCCGATATTGCAGATATTATGTAATTATTTTAATGTATTTTTTAAAAACAGATCCAACAACGCTAATCCATTACTGTTTTTTTCAACTTTTTTACAGTGCGTTAAACATAGAGTTTGAAAGTATTTCACCTACATGGCAAAGATGAGTTGTGAACATAAACAAAATGCATTCACACTAGCGTCAAAAGAGAATTGAAAAACTAAATTGAAAATGAAATATTTCAAATAACCCCACTTGTACTTGGCAGAGATTCGAACACGGACGCCCTCCTTTAGCAGCAACTGATCGCAATGCGAGTCTAACGCCTTATATTACTCGACCATCAATAGGAGTATTTACTGTATTTGAATAGCTAAATGTAGAAAGGATAATTTTTAATATCTTTTAAATCCTTTGGCATTCACTCGAGCGATAGCGAATTTGACCCTCTCAGCTCAATTATACCCTGATTTTGGTATGAAGCCCGTTCTGGAAGGCCTTATTTCGTACCAGAATCCTACTGTATTGTAGTATTTTGGTGGATAAAAGGCCTTCCAGACGGGTTTCCTACCAAATTCAGGTTACAGCTACGTCTACCATAGAGGGAGGGGGAGGGATCTGTGGAAGGGGAAATACTCTCACTGTTTTTAGCACCGCTTCTTACTAACTACCTAGGCTATACGCATATGTACTAATTTATACTAGCGTGCTAGGGGTGAATGAAGTTGAATTCAAAATAAGTGTACCCGCATTTGCACGGAGGGAGATTGGAAAACCATTTTGGGAAAAAAACCTCAGTACACTCGACACGGTTTCGAACCCCGATCTCTCTGGCATTGGCAGTCTAATCTATTGTGAGGGTGACGCCTTAGAGCTAGACCATGTGGCCACCGAAGCAGGTAATTCACTATCACTGCTGATACAAATGTTTTTAATCAAGAAAAAGAACAATAATGAATTTGATACCGCACAAGTGTAAAAAATAATAGTACTTGAAAGTATTGTCTTAATTTGAAATTCCCAATTATTTTCTAGACCTAAGAATTCAGGGCTAGCACTAGAAGAGTGTATGGGCTATTATGTGCGTCTTCTTAGGTTAAGTAGGTTTTAATCCATTCTAAACAAAAAGCACATTTAAAAAATTGCCCGTGAATATATTGTGTATGATTAAACCTTAGTTCTATCTTGGCCGGACAGACAATGGCACCATCGAAAAGGTTTGGTGGAGTTTGGGGATAAAAAAAAGAGAGTTGGGGGAGGGGGGTGAAGGTTGCTGGTACGGAGTGTAATTTATTATAAAATCATTTACATTAATCCTATATTATGGTCCTTTCTTGGTACTACAGTTAGATACACAAGCCAAATGTCAATTTTGTGTTTTATTTCAAACGGTCTTTCAGCGATAATTTATTGTTTTTCTATTTTAGGGAGCCAAATTAAACTACAGTCAAAATAATTGACAGAGGAATATTTAATGATTTTTGGCAAAATTAAACCGTTATGTTGGTTCATAAAATTAATTTGGTTGTTATTTATCTTCTTTCCACGCCAGCATTCCTCTTTTTGTTTAAAGGCACGCATAAACAAAGGAGTTTCATTTTCATATTTAGTTTGATTAAAAATTAATTTTAAATGGGTTTTAAAAACAAAAAAGTACAGTATAATTTGATTTTGTTTGTAAGACTCCTCTGAAATATATAATTCCAATCTTTATAATGGTTTGACCTTGGTGGTCTTGGGGTAAAGTGCTCACCTCAGGATCCAATGTTTAAGTGAAATAATGACTGTTTCTTGAGCAATAATAATCCGTAGTACAGATTACTTCGGAGGGGAAGTAAAGCCTTCCATCTCATTTAGCTTGTGACATGTAAAATAAACCTGTAAGGTATGTGAAAATACCTTTCAGGCAAGATTGGTAGGCCCTTTCGCGCACGCTCATAAAAATTCAGTGTGGAAGGTAAGGGGAAATACCACACTTCCTGAATTCCCCTTGCACATGGGATTTCTACCAGAGGGTGTAGGCAGCACTAACCACATGAAGGGCTGCCCAGATCCGGATGAATAGTAATCACATCAAAACAGCCTTCCGTTTGTTATCTGAAGAAGAAGAACAAGAAGAAGAAAAATCTTTAAAGTAAGAAGATATTGTGTATATATATTATGTAACTCAAACATTGACATCTGTTATATATGTATTTCATAATCATTATTTTATTTATTTCTCCCGATGATGGTGCATTGACCAACAAAACATTTCGCATAGATAATATATTTATTTAATATTAACAACTCTTCTTAATAAATATTTTTTTAGAATTTTCTCTAAAGTATTGGCAGCTGTAATTACAACTTTTTTTATTGCTTGCCCTTCACCAGATTTCAAGCCTCAGTTCCCCAAAGAAGCCCATGACCTTCACAATTCATCCTACAACCCCTAGCGGGGATGCCATTTCATTCTAGAATTTCCCTCCAAAGACCAAATCAAGACATCTCCATTCATACCCTGAGCTTATCTGATCCTCGAAGGAGTTCTGATAGTTTAAATGAGTGATATAACTACTACGTAACTTATTTGAATAAAACCATTTCTAAAAGGCAGCAGTGAAAGGGGTTAGAGACACGCAACTCCCAGAAACAACAGACATGTATTTTAATTATTTAAAATTAGCCCCCAAGTGGACTTAGATCGAAAATATCAAGTATTAACATTTTATTTGGAAGTGAAACATACTGAACAATATTGACCATCGTTCTATTTATTATTTGAAATACACTGTTGTTAAAATAAATATTTATATATACATTTATGGATCAAGTAATATGTATAAGGTTTGGTTTAAAAGTGAGTTAATCTTTCTGTATCTTTACTAAATTCCAAGTCCAATTTAGGAACTTGGAAACTTTTGACATAGGTTGAGTAATGATTTTCTTCGATTAATATAAATCTAGGCTATTATAAATACTAATAATCAACTGTTAATGTAAAGAAAATAACTATACAAGTATAGATTATCGTATTAAGAATTGCATAACTCTGAAATTTGCTTTCGAGGTTACTTTAAATTTCTCCCCAATTGCAACAGTTTTTTTGTTGCTTTTCTTCCTTCTTATCTTTCAGTGTCTAATGGAGGGTTTAGTCAATACTTGTTAAAGAAAATATGTTACTGTCATTGAAATGTTATTTTAGGATGGTCGTACTCCAACTCAAGAGAAATTTGTTCATTGACGAACAAAATAATAAATTAGTTTCCTTCACGTCGTAATTGTAAAAAATTAGTAGACTGACAACTAAATTAATGACAAATGGTGTATGCCTGTCACTCGGCGTAAATTTAGACGTAAATAATTTAAGACTTAACTTGAAAAAAAATTGTTTAGTGAATTTTCTATTCCCATATTACATAGATGACTTTTAAGAGTATATTTTTTACAAGTACTCGAGACTCTAAGTTTTATACACTCTAAGACAAACTAACAGAACTATCTCAAGACTAATGAAATAAATTATTTCATATATTTCTATATTTTACATAAAAACAATTTATTACTAGCTTATTTACTGATTACCAGGGATATCCGGCCCCTCGGTGTAGTGGTAAGTGTACTTAGATACGAATCTAGGGGTCCCGGGCTCGATTCTGACTGGTACCTTGGATATCTTTTTCTTAAGGGGAATGATCCCAACGATCACCAGTGGTTGGTAAACTAGGTTTAAGATTCCCACCAACCCACACTTCCATATTCACTATAATCCCATCATCTCATTGCGGGTACGTGTAGACAGCCTCCTATGGTGTACCCTGTGCCACCAGTGACGAATAGTCTACATTATACATACAGGAGACTGAGTTGGATGATATAAGCCTAGCTCTCTCCTTCAGTAATACCAAGCGCTAAAAAAAATACTAGAGATATATAATGTTAACTTACAAAACTAGCTGATGATATTAGTACATAACTTACAAACTAAATTAACTCCACAACAGACAGAATAGCCAGTTGACCAGTATGATTATCAGGAGCGTTGCACGAAATATAATTGGGGGGACGGGGGGGGGGGGGGTGAACCAGTGTTTTCCCCAACTCTAAGCATTTCGAAATTAGAACAATTCCCAAGTAGCAAAGGAGAGTACAATAAGGGGGGAGGGGGAGGAAGAGGCTCCAAAACTTTTTTTAATTAGGGGTGCTAATAAAGCCTTGAACTGAGCTTTTAGGCAATTGTATTTTTAATTTCATCTATTTATTTGCAAGGCCATAGCCAGCCAATAATTTCAGGGGAGGTTTGGTGGGCATATCCCCCATTGCCAGAAGCTAGAAATAATTCTAATTGATAAACAGTCCTAGAAGCTATCTGAAGTGTTTTTATGGCACCATAACCACCTAACAGTTGAAAGCTAGGAAAAATTCTAGATATTTAACACCTCTAGAAGCTATCTGAAGTGTCTTTTTATGGCACCATAGCACCCTAACTGCCGAAGGCTAGGAAATTTCTAAATTTAAACAACTCTAAAAGCTCTTTGATTGTACTTTTATCTTAATTTTTATATTGTTTGAACCATAAATAAAGACATTTTGTTCATAAAATTTCGGGGGTGGTTTGGGCCCCCAAGCCCCCACCTGGCAACAGGCTTGTTTATTTGATCATACTGGATTTTTAAAGCTACAAGGCTTTTTCAGTGCAACTTGAATTATTGTTTATTTCAGTTTACCTGCATCTGAACTAGATATCCAATTGAGCTTAAATATATTTATTTAGATTTGCAGATATTGTTCAAATCGTGTATTTTAGATTAAAAAAATTAAATTACTTTATTACAGCCTTTCCAACATTTTGTAGTTTATGATCACAACTTTTCACTCTGCGGCCATCGCGACCCTTTGATAACTTAAAAGCGTTCAAATCCTAGTTTTTAAGTTTTTTCACTGTGTATTACTACCAGCCCGGACTATCTACAGTTAGCTACCCCAGTGGGATAGGTATAATCTAGAGGAAATGTAGACTTACTCGCTTGGAGGGATATTAGGATAAACTACCCCTGGCCAGAATTAAAATTCTTACTTCACCTTCACCAACAAATCCAACCAAAAGAGCGTGAAATTAAACCCACATGTCCACTAATGCTTGTTTTAATTATTATAAATTGCTTATAGTAATGATTAAATGCGACTAATATAGTAGTAAAATAGAACCAACAAGCCCGGGGTTGGGGGATGATTTTATATTATGCTAGCAGCATTACAAGGCTGCCACAGTAAACAAGTCAGCAAGAAGCAATCAGAATGGAATAGCCAAAAGGAACCTAAGCAGTAACTTGGTCGTTTTTAACATTTTAACAACTTACGTTTCTATTAAAATTTTGCATCTTATAATCATTAAAATCCTTGAAAAAGTAAACATAAAGCTAAAACCTCTATAATGTGACCCCCCCCCCAAAAAAAAACAACACGTTACGACCCCCAAGTTGGAAACCACTGCTTTATTATAACACAGTTGGAAGCAATATTTAACTAGTAAGCTCCCGGATATATAGAACTCGCTCGTCACTTTATCAAAAAATTAGCAATTTGGCCATGTTTATTTAAAAACATTTTCAACTGTAAAATAAAGCAATAAAAAATAAAATTTATCGATATTCTTACAGTATTTTAATACCTGTCTACCAATGTCCTGCTTCATAACCTCACGGAAGTTGCCCTAAAATGTCAATACTGGTACGTCAATAAACTATTAAAAACATATTGTAATTTAGCGCATGAGGGTGGAGGGGCTTCCCCTGACATTTTATTAACTTATGGCAAATTCGAAATCAGCACGCTAAACAACATGGTTGTACGAAATTTCATGCAAATCGAACACTAAATAACGAATTTAAAAATGTATCCCAAATTTGAAAGTGTTAAAGGGTGAAAAAACTAAGTTTTTTGTTTAATGTAGTCTATTTAATCAAATGAAAAATTATAAGAGTTGTAACAATGTAACATAGCCCTAGTACTCCTCTTCCTTCATTGTTGCTTTGAGCCTATTTAAAATTTCTTCATGAAAGCCTATTTTAATAAACAATGAAATAAGATACATCAGTTCAATTCAAACTAGTATGGATCCTTGCTAGAAAGATTAGTGTGTATTTCAGAAGACAAACATTAACACTAACCTCAATGTCCTCATTTCATCAGTCAGAGATTTTGATAGCAAAATAATAAAATGTTGCGTAACATTCACTGCATTTATGCCTTCAAAATTTAAAAAAGCCCTAATTAAGGCATTGGCTGTACAAAATATGATAATTTGAATCATAAAACTGCAACAGTCTAGCAGCTATGAAAGCTACAACTAAAAACACAAAACCATAAATAAAACTTTGGCTGACAATTCTGCCACTTCAAGTATTGCTGGCTGAGTGAAATTTTGCTACTGGGCAGCTCATGTTCCCTTATGATTTTGTTTCCATACCGCATTCGGCATACACTCACGGCCGTTGTCTCTGCCTACTGACAACGGTGCTACTAAACTACTTGATTAACTAAGATTTCTACAATCTACTAAACAAGGAATCGCCTTTAGATGTTTGACGATTTTTGAAGTTGGGATTTTTTGTAGAGTAGGGATCAACAGTTAGGAAATTTTAAATTTGTCTGTACCAGTCTGTGGTTAAGGACTTCCATAATTTAAAATAATGGGATACAGAAAAAGCCTAGAATTTCCCAACTCCAGATCTCAAATCTCATAAAATTCCCAACTTTCAAACTTTTAACCGAAATTGGGGGGTGATACCCCCCCCCCGGCGCAACGCCCCTGAATGATTATTACCATAAATATTTAAAGTGAATGTTCTTTTCACACTGATTGTATAAGTCCATTACTTACAAGCTAACCTAATATCAGAAATAATACATCATCATGCGCCCAAGCATATTATTACTATATATTCTTAACATACGTGTTCTGACCATGATGATTGCCTCAGTCCACGACTTACAAAATAATCGAGTATTGGAACAGATACCACACTCAGTAGCCGGCTGACAATTCATAAATGATAAATATACTGTCATGCCAAGAATCAAGCTCAGCATCCAAGCTAAGACAAACAATTATTAGTACTACTATGCAGAACAAACCATTAACGCTATACCATACGAATATATATTCATTTTTCCTTCAATAAAATTGATTTATTTTTTGAAGATCTTTGCAGATAATATTAAAAAAGGTCTTACTAAATTACGTTTAACCTAGACCCCTTTATTAAAACTGAAATAGTTTAAGAAACTTAGGTAATATCGCTTCGAAAAACATAATATCTAGTATAGAGGGCCTACATAAAGTTGAAAAATGAATTTTGCAAGTTATCACAGTGAAATATTAAAAAGGGTTTACTTTTATCTTTACAATAAATAAAATAATTGTATAAGTCTAGGACACCAGCGTAAATATTTCACGAATGTTTAAGTCATCCCAAAGTTAAGTCCGCACTCAATACAAAATCGTACAACTCATGTCTATAGACAATGTCCACGACTGTCTGTGGATAAAATGGGAACAAAAGGGGTTCGCAATCCTAGACAATTGCATCTATGGTCTCCATCAAGGGAATTGGACAGTGCACACATTTCGTAGTGTGGACGTGTAATAGACAAAAACCATTCAGTCTCAATCCAGCTTACCAACCTGAGAGAAGCTGGTTTGGTTTCTCTATATATCGTTTCCTCTTTTGATATTTTACTTCCAACCATCTGAAGCAAATCTTCGAAGTCTTAGATAGTTAACGAGTACAATTTCTAAAACCTGAACCATTTTTTAGTTTCAATCTTTCTAGAAGATTGATCCCAAATTTAGGGCCATCAGAAAAAAGGCTTCGTGTCCACCAACGTTTTCTTTTGATCTTTCCTGGTGATCATTTAGTATGATTACCGCACAAGCAGCGATGCCACAGGCAACAACATCGTTCATGGTGTTGCGGAGACTAAATGAAAGTGCGGACGCGTGACAAAGTCGATAGACCACCTTGAGATTGGTTCGCGATTGTCTATAGACAAATTACGCTATCCAATCTATAGACAGTCACGTGAATTTATCTATGGAGTGTGGACAAGCCTAAATAGTTCTCGTATCACGTTAGTCCCCAAAATTTTTTAAACTAACAAGCTTCATTCTACAAAGTTTTCACCACACACATAATTATCTTACTTAAACTGTTTACTCTAGCTCATATAAAATCGAAAGTAATATACATTAGTACAATTTACATAGGCTGTATCTAAATAGTTTCTATGATCCTTGGAAGGATCCTTGTGTTATAGACTTGATGAATTCACACCCTCAATACACTTCCTATCGAAAACTGCATCAGCCAATTCGAACAGCAATGAACCTTGCTCATAGACAAGGTATACACCAAACCATCAGCCTACAGGTTAAAATGGCTGCACTCCACGGGAGATCTCGAGTTCTTCAACACGGATATCACTGGGTGCCATCAAGGGGCATTTAAAAAACAGAGCTAATTTTAAACATGGTTTCACTAAAGAGACAAATATCTTTCTAGAGTAAAGTGGCTGGCTTCCACAATGCTAGGACCCGGTATTGACCCAACACTATTAATATAATCCTACCTCACAAAGAGCTAACTCAGACTGCCCAGTGACCATTACGATTACAATGGTCCCTTTATAATCAACGTGTTGAAAGTGAGTCGTTTAACAACTGCACATTTAGAAGTAATGTTATCACTGAGTACTGACACTAGCAAGCTCCAGTGTTGCGGGACTCAACCTGGCTCAAGGAGCGCAGCCAAACTTCCGTAAGCTGAGGATCTGGTGTATCTTGGTCTGTGGCCTTGCTATTTCCTTGGGACAGCAGTGCTTCTACTATCAATGATATTATAAACTATGTCAAACGCCATTTATAAGACCTAATGAAAATAAATTTCTTAGTGCGATTAATACCGGCACTATTTTTTTGTTGCCGTAGACTATTTTACCATTGTTTTACGAAAATTAAAGCATGCCAATAAACACTTTGCTACTTTTTGTGCTAAAAAAAATTGTAGGTATATAGGCCTAGTGATTAATCATCTTTTTGAAATAACCAACTTCTTATAATATTATAAAACGAGTCTGCTTTAGCATCCCATGTATTTTAAAATGGTGGTTAACATAGATTTCTGAGCTATATCAAACGAAAAGCAAATACAGCAGTTGCCAGTCAAACAGCGCACCAAAGACGCGTCAATGACATATTGCTCCCGTCTTTGTACCCAAGGGCTTGAGAGGGGTGCATCGGCATCGTTGGTGACATTTCGGAAGAATCTACACTCGGTCACATGAGAAGAGAGTTCGGATACAGTCATAATATATTTAAGTATAACTATCTACTTAAGTATTATTTACTTGCATCGGCAGCCGCGTGGTCTGAGACATCACTCTCGCAGTAGACTAGACGAGGAGATCGAAGTTCTTATCTCGGTTAGGTATACCGAGGGTAGTTTATTATCCAAAATGGTTTTCCACTCTCCCTCCATGCAAAAGAGGGAACGCTTGCTCTAAATATAACCTTCCTCATCCTTAAAACCATTAGCGTAATTAGTATATAACCGTATAATATGAACGGTAGTTAGACGTGGTGTTAAAAAAACTATTATTTACTTAATAAAACTGCAGCGATTCCTTTCAACATGACTATTAGAGTTCTATCTCACCTATTTTCATATTGTTTAAATTAAAATTAAGCTTATGCAACAAGGATGTGCCCCAAAATTCCAATTTCAAAAATATTCAAAGTGGAAACCACAATTTCATAAAAGACAGCTAATTGTTCATAAATTTCTTGAGATCTACAAAATAAATTTTAATCTTCTCTTTTTTAATTTACAAATATTCTATGGAAGCCGTAATATACATTATATTTATGTTAGTGAATGCATATACGATATTAAGACAGGGTTTCTGGTTTCAACAAAAATTGTATTTGAGGTTCCTAAAAAGAAATATTGAGCTGTAGATTTGCACAATAATCACAAAACATCTGAACTTAGGCTGAGATGTATTACAAATCCAGGGACTTGGACAAGCAAGAAAATTATTTTTTCGCTTGGATACGTCTTTAAAAATATATAAACTCGACGTTTTAGTAATGACTTTGAACAAGAATCGTAAAAAATAAGCTAAATAAAACACAACATTCTTAAAAATGGACCCAATTGTGGATTAAAGTAGGCCAACAATATATATCCGTTTTAAAACAGTTTTTTTTGTGTGTGCACTGCGTCTATCTGTCTAACCTACCCATATTCATATAATACTCATAATCTTACACCTCCCTTTGGAACATTACTATTACTATTTTATTATTATTATTATTATTATTATTATTATTATTATTATTATTATTATTATTATTATTATTATTATTATTATTATTATTATTAGCACCGCGTCTTACTACCCGTTCGGGTAATACGCACTTACGATAATGTGTAATAGTAGGGTGATTGTGAGATGAAATGAAGGACCTACAGTTTAACGTGGGATCCGAACCACGATGGAGTCCTGGCATTTCACACATTCACAAATTGTGATTAATACACGTCTTGTCAGACGTGAAGGAATGGTTTAGAAATCAGATAAATCTGTGCCGTGACCGAGGATTGAGCCTCTGACCCTCGGCACAAAAGTCTGACACCTTACCCCTAAGCCACCAGGTCATCTGCGAACTTAATTAATTTACAGTGGCGTCACTAGGGGCGAGCGGGGAGTGCAGAGCGCACTGGGTTCACCATCAGAGGGGGTGACACCAAAGTGACTTTCTATACAAATTTTGTTTAGTGTATCGGCAGAAATGTATTATTTAAAAAAACTTCTAGTTAACTAAAACCACAATAACAATGTTCGTAAGCACAGCTTACATATACTGTATTAAGATACCTACAAAGACAACTATGCAAATTTTACTTTTTGAGCCTTCTAATGCGCATGCGCTCCGGTATTTTTCTACCAAATTTTCGCTTAAACCACATAAAACTATGTAAATATATTGCAGTTATGCATATGATATTGTATTTTAAAGGTGTAATTTTAATTTTGCAAGTTGTTTATGTCACTACTATTGCCCTTACTTTCATTGATACACGGGAATTAGATTTACGAGTGGCATTAGTACAAACAACATTACTAAATATTCTGTATGGCTTAGATACGAGAGGAGGTCCAAGGTTGATGACAGCATTAGTTACCGCACTGGGTGACATAAACCCTAGTTACGCCACTGTTAATTTGTTCCAAGCTTTAATATAATCTATAAGAAATTTTGTGCTATTATGTCGTACTATTTATTTATTTTATACGGGATACTCAATAATTGATTTAGGAAACTTTTTTAACAGCGATTTGAAAACCGTTTTCAGACGGTTATAATGAAGCAAGGACTTTTCAAATAGCACTCAACAGTCTGATTCGAAAATGTGAAATGTTTTTAGAAATGGAAGGATAACATGTATAATAACTTATTTAGTGATAAGATGATAAATTTTAGCAATATAAACCCAAATAACATTTCTTTTTGATTAAAATTTGTGTTATTACTACATTAAAAAATTGCCTGTATTTCTGTATGAAATGGTTCGAGTATATACTTTTTACTCAGCCAACTTGACTCATTTTAATTAGTACTACAATATCCTAAGGTTCGGAACACTTTTTTTAAAAAACCTTGTATGTATACAATCTTAAATAAATATTTACGTTTTATTGTGAAAGAAACAATATCATACTCTTACACTTAAGATTAAATCGCTATTTGTAAACTATAAATATACGATTCAATGCAAATTTAGAATTTTTTTTAACTTAAATTCATAAGTCTAAAACATAAATAATCTATATTTATAAACCTGAAATACACATTGAGACACTCAATGATCTATAAATTCATATCTATATTTTCATTTAACTAGAATAGAGAGATTCGACATGTTTTCTCGCACAAGATTCACCAATAAAAACCATGTCATCAAAATTATATATATAAGCAATCAATTGCTATTCACTGATTTCATATCATTACAATTCACAAGTTATATCATAAGTGGTTAAATTGGCTATATTGTGTTTTCTGCGTACCATTGTTAAGGTAAAATAATTAATGTATGAGCTAAAATTTAGTACAACTAGACATTCATATGAGGTGTACACAATTAAATATTAATAATATTTATAATAATAAATAATAATATAATATATTAATATTAATATTATAAATATTTCATTGTTTAGGTCTCATCTGAAATATTTATAATAATAATATAAATATTTCATTGTGTACAATTCACTTGCATTTCTAGCTAGACTAAATGTCAGCCCCATACATTAGATACTTTACCTTAACAATGGTATATGAAAAGTATAAAATTGCAAGTTTAACTTTACTTATAACTCGTAAACTTAATTAGTCGAACTCATTGAATTATATTTATAGTTTATGATTATACTATTGTTAAAATTGTGCAATAATGTTTATGATTGAATGACCTTAATGTATACTGTATATAATATCCAAATGACTTTTTCAAATTTCGTTTATCTTGTAAGTTGAAATTTAGCATAAATATAACTAATGGGTCCATACAACTTTTATGGTGCGAAAAGGATTCTTAATAAACCCATAAAGGTATCATTGTTTAGTTTGTTCGGTTCTTAAATCTGTTCATTTAGTGAGTACTTCAGCATGTAATGACATATTTGATAAACTTTTTCTTTAAAAATTACTATCTATTTTGAGAATTCACGCTAATGCTGCGTGCTGTTAAATATTAGTGTCTTTTTTTTTATCATATGGAATCTTTGACTTGGAGAGATATAGTACCTAGTTAACGATGTTGCCTACTTGGAGATTTCGAAGATATTTTGCGAGGTGGGTTTCATCTAAACTTGACGCACCTTAATAGTATAAGCGCTATCACAGTTGGACGCTCATGTACAAAATATAAAGGGAGGGAAGAAAATGAGTAGTCACTCTGAGAGGGCTCTTGTCTATGTGCTGATAACACTTTCCCTCTTCTTCTGACAAGTTTACACAGTCACTTTAATATTTGCGCCTTGAAAATATTGACTTGTTTTTTAATTTTACCATTTTCTTGTTTCCCATTCTAGATGACGTATGCTACCACGGAATTTTAAAATCTACATCCTGGCAGGAAGATTCCTACAGTTCATTTTCATGACCAAGTCAATTAGCCTAAGTTGCAGAGGATTTATAAAAAAATATGTTTACAAAAAAATACTTAAAGATAAAAATAATATTTTTGTGATACTGTAGGACTATTATTTTAGAGCTATTTAAGAATTTATGGTTTTTTGATTCAACGTAATATCTTTAAAACTCGCTAAGTAAAACGTAAATTACTAACATAGAAAATCCTATTTTGACCGTCCGTGACTTGCCAGCTAGGCAACGTCCTTTAGTCACCTGTGAGTGTGTAGACTTAAGAGCCGCTCTGGGGACACAGAACGTTGCCTAGGCCCTGGAGGTTGTATACACGTACCCGCAGTGAGTTGTTGTGATTGTGATTATTCAAGTGTGGATCCAGTTAAGCCTAATTAACCAAACCCTGGTGACATATGGGATAATTCCAGCCTAGGGGAAAAATACCCATGTATCAGTCGAGAATTGAGCCCGGGATCCATAGGTCTGTAGCCAGGTGCATTGATCACCAAACCACGGAACCGATCATTTATTACACTGATACGCTTACTAAGGATTTGAACCAAAACTTCAATATTATGTTTACTTGAGTCAAACTGTCTTAATTATTTTATTTAATACATTTTAAAACTAACTGTTGAAATGAAACTAAAACACTTGACATGCGTTAGAGCTTTAAAAATGGAAGAAGACATAAATGTTAAAGTGCTGTAGACAAATATAATATAAGAACTGTATTTGAAAGAAAGAGATAGCACAAAACAAAAATAGGTGCAGACATAAGAAAGATAAAAAAAGATAAAAGAGAAAGAGAGCGGGAATTTTTTTAAAAATCTAAAACAAGATGTTTATGTTACAAAGTGACAGCAGGCATATTGCGAGACTAATGATTATTTTGGTAAATGTGTTAATTTTCTATCCAAATGTTTGATACAATCCCCAACGCTTTGACGAATTCTGTCTTGACATACAAATATAATCACAATCTCTAGTACAATATTTATATTATATTATTCCTACACTAAATTACTAAAAATGTTTTAATTTTTTTTATCACAGCGTCTTACTACCAGTTCTGGTTTTACGCTTGTGTACTAATTGCATTAATGGTTTTAGGGATTAGCAATGTTATATCAGTAGGAATTGTACCCGCATTTGTGTGGAGGAATAGTGGAAAGCCGTTTTGGAAAAACGGTACACCCAATCGAGATTCGAACCTTGATCTCCCCATCATTGGCAATCTAATTTACTGCGAAAGTGACGCATTGGACCACACGGCCACCGAAGCTGGGTACTTGACTATTAATACGTCATTTTTAATGTCTTAGCCTTAATTTTGGACCATATTCCTATACAAAATTAATCATTTGAACTTTAGTATATTAAATGAGATTTATATTTATGTTTATTTTACGTGTAAAATGCCTTAATCTACTATCCCCAAACCCGCCTCGGTGGCGTAGTTGGCTAACTCGCTAGTCGTGTTGAGCTCGACCGCCGAGGACGGGAAGATCGAGGTTCGAATCTCGGTCGGGTGAACTGGGGGTGGTTTTTCCTAAATGGTTTTCCACTCTCCCTCCACGCAAATGCGGGTTCACTTCCTCTAAATTAAACCTTCCCAAATCCTAATCCATTAGAGTAATTAGTACTTAAGCGTATAACCCGAACGGGTAGTAAGACGCGGTGCTAAATATATAATATATATATATATACTATCCCCAAACTTTAAAAAAATTTCATACCATCTAGAATCTTATATAATTTACAAAGTAGATTTAAATATGAATGATGTAAGGCAGCGGTCGGCAAAAGGTCGATCTCTCATCAATTTTCAGTCGATCACATAAGAAAACAACATCGTCCCTAAAAGGCAAGCTTACCTTGGAATATTCCATTATGGTACAGCTTATAAGATAAAGGTCATAGTTCAATATGTCAAAGTAAGACTGAGCAACCCTTCAGGGTAAATGGAGTTTACATTTTATTTATTTTATGTATTTTCTATAAGGGCAGCGACATAAGTATTGGAGGAAATATTGAATTTAAGGAATAAATACGAGATATATAGAAAAAAATAATTAAAAGTACGGTGGAGAAATAAAGGGGATCGTGGTACCTTTGATAAAAGTAAAAGTCGATCACGGCCCAAAAACGATGCTGACCCCTGCTTTAAGGTGTACACATTGAAAAAAGTAAGTTGCATATTTTTATTTATTTGATATATTTAACGTGTACTTTATGAACTGACTGATTATATCAGCACACCAGAATTTCTATGAGTGAGAGTGAAAGGGCCAACCAACTTTTTCGGGAAAGTTATTTTCACGTATCTTCCATGGTTATTTTACATGCCGCAATCAACATGGAACCGACTGCTTTACTTCCCCTCCGAAGGAAGTTGTGATACGGATATTTATAGCTAAAAAATATCCGTCGACCTCAACCGGGTTTGAAACAACGATCATCGGATCCTCAGGAGGGCACTTCACCCCAAGACCACCTTGGTCAACATAGGTCAAATACGTTTAAATAAAATTTGGAGGAATAAAGCTGTCCAGGATGGACCAAAATTACGTTGTGTCATGGTTGAGTAAAAAAACATGATATTAAAAACGAAGGAATGTGAATTATGACTTTTTCCGTCCAACAAATAATATTAGTTATTTCTGATTGGTTATAAAACGCGTCAAGAGACTAAAGTGTAGTTCAAGTTTTGTTAAAGCTGAATCAAATTTGAATAAAAATTAAAACAAACTAAAGAAAAATTCCTGGTCCTAGTCTGATAAAAGTGGTATTTAGTAAACTAATAAGAATTAAATATCGTGCACACGAATGTATGGTTATTACCAATTCAATTTGATCTTTATTACTAGTTTTTTCTTAGCAATGCGTCTTATTACCTATTCGGGTTACATGGATCGTTTTACTTGATTTTTCCAATGTAGATTAATAATTTGATTGATTAAAATATCGAAGCTTGTTAAAGATTTGCTTATAAATAAGCTACTATTCATTTCCTCTCTCCTGCACGACTACAAAACAATAGGGTCTTTATTAAGAACTCGTTGGAACTCAGCTGTCTCTGATACGAAGTATTAAGCCATTAAAATAAAGGACATGTATAATAAAGCTTGTTCAATGCTACTGGTCGCGAGAATAATAAGTAGATTGTTGCAAATTTTGTTCTAAATCCTGCCCATCCTTTTTTTTCTCCTAATGTAAAAGAACAGGGAGAAGGGGGGTGGGGATTGATTCTATTGCCATCTCCCTAGTTCCGACGTTTATGGTACAGCCTAAAGGCCGGCTCACACTGAAAGCTAAGCTAAGCTATGCCTTGCTAGGCTGCGCTATGTTTTTTTTTCCGATTGCCCCGCCCGGGCAATTTTTCCATCTCCCATCTTGAACCGTCTTACGTTGCGCATGCGCATAACGCAGCTTGGAGCTCCGTGTTGAACAGACGCGGTACTAGAATATTAAAAATAACCAAAAACGTGTCAAAGTTTTATTTCCAGTTTGTTTCACGTATATTAAAGTAATATTCTATTTAGGTTTTATATTTAATAAGTGTTTTTATAATAAAATGGAACAGTTAATTAAACAAGTCAAACCTCCACCTGCTACATTTTCTTCCTCTTTCAAAACAGCTGCTAATAGAAACAGCTCCTCTTCCTCAGTATTTTCATCTGAACTCAAACAAGACATTTTGGAGAATGCAAAAACTTAACTTCACTGGAGCAGACCAGAAAGAATCCACAGTGAATTCAGGAGGGAAAAGAGGAAACATAGCTTAGCTTAGCATTCTGTGTTAACCGGCCTAAAGCCTTGTTTACATTGGTTGAGTTGAAGGGCGAGTAAACGGTCAAGTAGCTACTCACCGTCTTACTCTACCAGTGTAAACGCTTGGACTATTATTAGAATGGGGCGAGTCGAGGGCTGGACCCCGTTGAAGGGCGAGTCAAGTCGAAGATAGGGATGTGGTACCAAAAGAAAAGTATCGATACTATATTCATTTAAAGTATCTGAAGAAAAATATTGATACCGTAACAGTATCGAGAGAAAAGTATCGATAACAGTAAGTATCGGTATCGAAATTTCAATCTGGAAAAAATGCATTTTTATCAAGTAATAAATTCAACTTTTGCATGATAATAATAATTGCATATTCACATTTATTTAAACACTGAACATTATAGGGATTTAACCATATTATAGTATATCTAGGTCTATTGCGTCTATGTTATATGTTGAAACTTGGAAGATATGATAGATATTATGATGTATATTATAAAAGGTTTTACCATACCAGCCTTTAAAATGTCTATGAAAATGTATCTGAGGGAAAATTATTTAATAGCTAAATGTAATTAGTAATAATTTTTTTCAATCTATTTTGTACCCTACTTTAACCATAATAAACATTTAATCCAAGCATGAGTGAAGATAGCAAAGAAGTTGTTTCTTTCAATATCGATCCGATACCGGAGTGTGAATACTAATATCAGTAAAAGTATCGGAAAAAAGTATCGAGTAAAACCAATACTAAGATCGAAAGGAAAATATCGATATTAGTAAGGTATCGATACTTTTTCACATCCTTGGTGGGAGACCCAGCGACTCGCCCACTCTCCTTCCCCCACCACCAAATTTTTCATGTCGTCACAGGCTCGTCCTGTGTAAACGGTCGGTCGAGTAGTTAAAGCAAAGCAGCTATGACGTGTGGCTTTTAATTGCTGCAGTTTTTGGTATTTGTGGCAGTGATTCAGGAAGATGAAGTGGACGGAAAAAGAAACTGTGAAGTTTGCTGAATTATACCTGGAGTATGAATATTTGTGGAACATGAGTAGTCCAACATATAAGAACAAGAACCTTGGACAGAAAGCTATAGAGGAGATCATTAATGAAATGGGGAAAGAAGGATTTGGAGTGACAGAAGCAAAACAGAAACTAAAAAATTTGCGATCAACTTACAACCAAGAATGTCTTAAGATAAATAAATTAACCCAGTCTGGTTCTGGTTCTAAAGATTTGTATGTACTGTACCTACAATGAAGTGGTACGCCATTTTAAATTTATCATGGAGATTTCGAATGGGACAAATGAAACTCAGAGTAATTTTTAGGTTTATACCTATGTTTTATTAATCAAAATTAGGAAAGTTATATAGTAGTTATGTCTGTATCTAAAACAAGATGTAGACGAATGCAACTACTACAAATTAATATTGTCGTTTTTATAGTTGGTATATTTTACAGAAAGAACACATTATACATATATAAATATATATTTAGCACCGCGTCTTTCTACCCATTTGGGTTATACGCCAGTGCATTATTTACCCTAATGGGTTAGGGATAAAGAAATGCGTGCTCATTTGCATGGGGAAAGTGGGGAAACCATTTAGGAAAAACCTCAGTCCACCCAACCTGGATCGAACCCCGATCTCTCCGTCCTCGGCAGTGAAGTCTAACATGAGACTAGGGCATTAGGCCGGTGGCCACTGGCAGGTAGCATAATATTAATAGAAGGCATGAAGGCCTAGTTCAAATTGACTTTCAATTAAACAATATTACCAATATCTAATATCTAAAAGGTACTTTTCTTTCAACATAAAACCATCTGTTAGTTTCTTCTGATGAAAACACAAATCAATAATTAATGAACTTGTTCTGCAACTTCTTTGCTAAAGTACGTTTTGAGCCTGTCCCGTATCTTCTTGGAAACCTTTCTTGTACGACAACCACCAAACCTCTCCAAGTTCCAGGTATTATCTCACCAGTGTCCAAGTTTCTTTCTTTGACGGCACCTTGTAGAAGGTACATTCCTGGCGATGTTATTCGCAACCAATTGTGAATAGCACAGGCAGCACAAACCAGTTTCGTTACTGTTCTCACATTGCATGACAGTTTTCCATCGAATGCACGAAACTGACTCACTAAAATCCCAAATACATTTTCTACAATCCTTTTCGCCCGTCTCAAACGGTAGAGTAATTGAAAATTCTTTCTTCAACAGTGAGAGGTATTTTATTTGATGTATACGGCTTCATCAGGTATGGTTTTAGTTGGAATGCATCTTCACCGACAAGGCAACATCCATCAGGCAGCAGTCCGTTTTCCAACGGTGGCCAAAGTGGACAGTTCTGTAAAACGCCTCTATCAGATTGTGTCCAACTTTAATGTGAAAGAAAGAGTAATTATTATGATCGACGACCGACATAAGAACTACACTGTAGTTGTAGTTGAAATATTCACTGCCACTGTCTGGAGGAGCCTCAATTAAAACATACTTCCCGTCAATTTCTCCACAGCAGTTTAGGAAATTTCCCCTTTCATGGAAGCCTTTGGACATCGTATTCCACTCTTCTTGGGTACTTGGGGTCTGAATTTTTTCTAAATTTTTTCATTCGTATTAAAGAATTCTTAATATACACTTTTTTAAGTGTTTCTACATGGGGGAAGGAGGGAATTGGAGGATTAGAGGCAGGGAGTTGGTAAGGAAGTGAATGAGAGGGAGGGGACTCTTTGGACACCCTAACCAACCATAGTGGTGTCCAATGGTATGCCATTCCATGGTGCATGAGGTGTGACCGCACCAGGGCCCAGAACTCTGGGGCTCAAACAAAGAAAGCAAATTAATTGTTTCTTTTCTTCCTCTTTTAATATTTGTATTTGTAACTAAAAAAATATTTAAAAATTCATATATTTCAATAAAAAATAGATTTAACTAATATTGGAACCAAATAGAACCACTTTTTATCCACACACAATTTCGTACTTTGTGTCTAATAGCTAGGTTTTTAAGATTTAGCCTCGTTAGTTTGTAAAGCGAATAAAAGCAAACAATTAGATTGGGAGCTATGCTAGGATCAGAGGATTATGAACGCAAACCATCATTTTGAAACTAAATATTCATACTTAAGGGTAGTTTACTGAAAACCTCTTTTTGAAAATTAAGTTTTATGCTATTACTACACTATACAATAGTGTTTATGCGATTATGTAGTAACATTATTTAGTAGGTCCATTTGTGTTTAAAAAAAAAGGGGGTGAGTGCATAGACAAACGTTGCACCAGAGCCCCCACATTGATGTTATGCCACTGTTGGTGTCCAAAAGTTGCTAGAGGTTCACTATTAACCACAGTATATTCTACCATGTCCTCTTTTTTTCACAGGAAATAGTGACTGTGGAGGAAGTTAATTGAGAGGATCTCAAATTTGGAGTAGATGGCTTACAAGCAGTCGATGTGACAGAGAGACAACATGTATCAACTGCCTCAGATACAGTTCACTCTATGATTCAGAAAAGTACATGAAAAACATCACCGATATTTGTTAAGGCCAAGAGGGTCCAAAGGAAGGCTTCAAGCTTTGTCATCTGCTATTAGGGAGCTACGAACGGTGACCGATACATGGAATGAACCAGAATCTGATACGAACGAAAATGAGGCATTTTGCACGTACGTTGCGAAATCATTATGGAAACTACCACCGATGGATGCAGTCTTGGCACAACAAGAAATCCAAGGTGTTCTAACAAGATATAGGTTAGGCGTATCTTCTGGAAAACACGACTCAAGTTATTGTACTAGCAGCTTATCTGGTAGTTGTCACAGTCATCCGTCAACTATAAGTTCGATGTCACATGACAACACTTTAGGAGTTTTTGCAAGTCCTTCGCAACAAGGTGACCTAATGTGTCTTCATGTATGTCAAGATGATGCCCATCAGTCATTGGGGTCTGATCTCACGGGTGTAAACTCACAAAGGTTGTTGACTTGTCAAATATAGTTACCTAGTCTTGCAACTTTAAATGAGCTTTTTTTATTTGTGTTTGATATTTACAAATTATTTGTTAAACTTATAAAGTAATAATGTGAGTTTCTGAACTATGTGTAAGTTATTTAGTCCCTATTAGAATTTACAGTCTATGTATTGCAATAATTTTTTATCATTCTTATTACGGATACTATTACTCTATAGAAATGTTGTTCAAATACAAAGTTTCCCACAAACAAGTCGCTAATTTTTGGTTGGTTATGCTGAACATAATAAATATCAACAAAGGTGAAACCTTTTAAGTTTTTGTCCCAAAGCGCCCAAAAGTAATAAAACTAAGTTTCATATCTTTAGCTCTTAACTGGGAAAAAAAATGGTGAATTTTACAATACACACATCTATTAAAGTGCTAATCTTTTGTAAAAGGCAAGAATTTGAAATTTACATATAACACTTTTGAGCTCTTTGTAAAAATTTAAAACAAAGTTTCATTTTTGTTGAATTTCACTTTTACGTCCAGTTTATAGTGGAAATGTGTATAAATATACCTTAATGACGTATTTGAGATTGTCAAAGATGGCTTCAAACATTTCAGGGATGAAACTGGAAATCGCTGGCTTTGAGACCCTGAACATATGTTGAAGAGACCTGTAACTGTTTCCAGTTGCAAGGAAACTTAAAGTAACCACCAGCTTCACTTTTGGCGATATAGAATTCCTCATTTGAGTGGGTCTCCGCTTGATTCTGGGTGTAATTGAATCCAAAAGAATGTCAAAGTTTTCTGTAAATCTACACAAAATCTCGATGAAACTGTTTTTCAATGTACTGCTTTAGCTGATATCAATGTGACCACATTGTATTGTCTTGTGCTCTCGGTCGTGTACGGTAAAAATTCTGCTTAGTACGGAGCTAGTGTGGCCTTAGCCTAAGTTTATAACTGTTAAAACAAAAATAGACATTCAAACTGGTAAGAAATAAGTACCCAATTATTTATTAAAATATGATAATTCATGATTTTGTCTCTTACTCCATCTTCCCCCACAAACCTTTTAGCTTCACTTAATATAAATTAAATCGAATATCATTTGGGTGTACTGAGGGTGGTTTTTACAAAAATTATTTCCAAATCTTCTCCAATGAAAATGAAAATGCTAGTAGATTTAGGAATTAAATAGCCAAAGCTATTATTATTATTATTATTATTATTATTATTATTATTATTGGACTTGTGTTTATTCTACTACGGATGTTAATTTGGCTGTAGATAATTTTACCAAGTTAGTCCAAAGGAAAATCAAAACGAATATTCCTCAAATTAATATTCTTAATTCATCTAAATATCCTAATTGGTTTTCTTCTACACTCAAATACTATATTAGGAAAAAAAAAACCATTTTTTCAAAAAGTTTAAAATAACAAATAATAGTGTATTCTATTCACATTTTTCTAACTTTCGTAAATTAGTTAAAACTACTTTGATTATAGACAGAGCCAATTGGATGAACTCAATTGAAAATAGTATTAAATGCAAACCTAAAGATTTTTGGAAATTTGTTAAAAATAATCGTACGAATAAAGTTTTCCCATCCAACCTTGAAATTGATGGCAAATCTATAGCAGATCCTTTATTAATTGCTAATGAGTTTGGGACCTACTTTCATTCCGTTTATAATTCAGCTATTCCTGTTTTACCCTGCCCCGTTATTGAAACTAGCGCGCCCTTGTATCCATGCCACATTACACCCTTGGATGTTGCTAATGCTATTAAAAAATTGAGTTCTTCTAGATGTGCCGGGACAGATGGAATTCCAAGTTTTATTGTTAAAGGCTGTGCCAGCATTTTCAGCCCTTTGTTAGCCTATATCTTTAACATTAGCCTGTCAAATGAAACTTTTCCTCGTATATGGAAACAATCTGTTGTCATACCTATCTATAAAAAGGGGGTAAAAACAAATGTTTGTAATTATAGACCAATTTCTATCTTAAACACTTTCTCCAAAGTATTCGAGAAAATCATACATGAGCATACTTTTCACCACCTTAAAAATAAATTTTCAGATAATCAACATGGCTTTATAAAAATAAATCTACTGTAACTAATTTAGTAGAATTTCTTGGGCATGTTGCCCCTCAAGTCTCTGCCCAAGGTCAGGTTGATGCTATTTATTTTGACCAAAGTAAGGCATTTGACTTATGTCAGCATAATATTATTCTCGCTAAACTTGGTAATTTTGGACTTTCTCACTCATATGTAAATTGGTTCAGCAGTTATTTGCATGAAAGATCATTCATTATTAAAATTGATTCACACAGCTCAAATACATTTTTAGCACCCTGTGGCATACCACAGGGGTCTAATTTAGGTCCTCTTCTCTTTAATGTGTTTATTGATGACATTGGTAAATATTTGAACTCTTCTAGTTATTTACTCTTTGCTGATGATGTAAAATTATTTAAAACTATCAATTCAATTGCAGATTGTATAGATTTACAAAATGATGTAAATGGTATTCTACAATGGTCTTTGGAAAATGGAATGTCTATCAATAAATCTAAGACCAAATCTATATCTTTCACTAGGAAAACTAATCCTTTCTTTTTTACTTATACATTGGGCAGTGATAACATAGTTCGCACCCTTTGTATTAATGATCTTGGTGTCCTCCTGGATAACAAACTTTATTTCCACTATCATGTTGACCATGTCATTTCCCAGTCATTGAAACTACTTGGGCTTATTAAATTTATTACTTCATCATTTAAGAAAATTGACTGTTTTTTATGTCTGTATTATGCCCTGGTTAGATCTAAGTTAGAATATGCTACTGTTGCTTGGAATTCAATTACCTTAACTGACTCTCTTAGGTTAGAAAACGTTCAAAGAAAATTTGTTGCTGCATGCTATGATAAATACTTTAGTAACCGGATTTATTATGATTATGATAGAATTCGAAACCTATTAGGGCTCCAAACTCTCTTCTCGCGTAGACTTTATTGTGATGCCCTTTTTGTTTTTAATATTTTCAATAACATAATTTCTTGCAAATTTGCCCTTGATCATGTAGGCGTTCTTATCCCTTCTCGGGCTTCTCGTAATCAAAAATTATTTTTTCTTAATAGCTCTTACAAGGTAAGCCCTATAGGTCGTTGTATCCATAGTGCCAATTCTAGATTTGTCGAATTCGACTTTTATCATAAAAGGAAAGCTAAACTCAGAGAGTTATTTAAGGATATCCCATATCAATAATTTATCTTGTAGAGGTTCTGCCTATATTATTTAATACTATTTAAGTTTACATTGTTTAAGTTTACAATATTATGATCTATTTTTTGCAAAATGTTACTGCTTTTAACCACTATTTGGTTATTTATTTTTAAGGTTACTTTTTATTCTTATCATTATTAACTACTTTTTTGTCTCGTGGTTGTTTATCGGTATATGGCATTATTTGGCCATTTTTTGTCTATCATGTTTTCTTATGTAAATGTATGTATTGTAGGGTATGTACTTGTGTGCTTTTCAGTGCCCGCCTGTTATAGGTCTTACGACTGTTGGTCGGCACTATAATAAAGGAAATTGAAATTGAAATTATTATTATTATTATTATTATTATTATTATTATTATTATTATTATTATTATTATTATTATTATTATTATTATTAGCACCGCGTCTTACTACCCGTTCGGGTTATACGCACTTACGCTAATGTGTAATGGTAGGGTGATTGTGAGATAAAATGGAGGACCTACAGTTTAACGTGGAATCCGAACCACGGTGGAGGCCTGGCATTCCTCACATTCACAAGTTGTGATTAAGCCAAAGCTATTATTTATGCTTTTAGTGAGGAGCATAAATAATAGCTTTGGCTATTTGAGTCTTAATATGCAATCACGTACAATTATAATAATTGGACAAATGGCTGCTATAAGCCAACTACTGGGTCGAAGATGGCTGCGTTATCTGATAGCTCGTGATATTAATATAATCACATATTTGTAGCCGACGATTTCCGCACTCCATCATAGGCTCTGCCTTAAAATATGTGTGAAGAATGACCCTCGGCACGGGACGAATCCTGGAGAGCTCAGTGGTTAGAGCATTGGCGTACTAAGTCAGAGGTTCCGGGTTTGATTCCCGTATCCAGGTGTCATTTTTCAATTTTGAGAACTAGTAGATTTAATTAAAATTCTATCTTAATCATCCCTAATCCAATAGCACAATCAATATGCGTACAACCCGAATGGGTAGTAAGATGCGGTAAAAAAAGAGTTGATATAACAAAACAAAGTACAAATTAAACCAACTTAACTTCGTATTACTTATTAAAACTCATCAATGAAATATTCTTGGTTCTCGATTAGTTAATATTGCATGTATTATATTTTCATTGTCATTTTATAAGTCGTGTTCTATATTCATTGAGTGCACGTTAAGGTGGGAATGCATAGAACATGAGTTAAGGACACTGTTTTTGCAGTATTTATAGCAAAACCTTTTTTTGGCAAAAATAAGTAAAATATTGCTCCAGTGGATACATAGAGTCTAATTGTATTCATATAGTGAGATCAACAGCTGTTGTTGAATATCTGTCAAGGGTGACCTGGAATTTGATGACAACTTTATCTCTTCATTTAAAAAGTATGTTAGCTAATACAGCTATGTTCATGGTGGATATTTAACAAAAGTTGATATCACTATATGAATAAAATTAAACGCTATGTTTCTACTGGAACAATGTTTTATTTATTTTGGCCAAAAAAATGTTCTGCTATATAAAAACTGCAAAAACAATGCCCTTAACTCTCGTTCCTTGCATCCCCACCTTAAATTCTACATTTATAATAATTTTGCAAGTTTTTCTATTAGCCTATTATTCTCTTTCCCTGAGTACGTTCAGTTTATTATTTAGAGCTCATACTTTAAGGTTTATTTTAATTTGCTTCTCTTTGACTTTGCCTGTCATATAAATCCGTATGAACCTACAGGATTGAAATGGGCGTCACGCGCATGACTTGTGTGTGTCGAATATAATAATCATGGCCCAGGTTTTGATGACCTGAAAATTGACCTACACATTCTAAAAAATGACTTCAAATATTTAAAAAAAACCTACAGATATTAACAAATACTCATAATAAATGCACGTGACTAACTCAAACACGCACTTTATAAATGTAAAATGCAATGAAAAGCCTTTAAAAAATAATTATCTTACATTCTGCTAAATATGACAATGATTTACGAGTATCTGCTTCAAAAATAATAGCTATCCCTTCCCGACGCAACCCTCTCCAACCTAGTTGTAGTGTCTTACCAAGAATGTATATTTTACAATCATACAAATAAAGAGGATACAAAGTTCATGGCCTAAATTATCTTCTTATTCCGAAAACTGTCTGTTGAAAAAAATTATGTTTGTTAGTTTATGCATTTATAAAATATCAATAATATATGTTTAAAAAAACTTATTCGATATGAATCTCTCAAAATGACTAAAAAATGCTTACTAATGCCTATATATGATGCAAACAAAGAAAATATGTTCTTAAATTCCAAAATAACAGAAAATAACCTATGAAATTTACATTTCTACAACAAGGTTATCATGAACAGAGTTTATGTGGGTATTTATGAGCATTGTATTTGACGAACAAAAAAAAAGGACTTGTCAAAATCCGGGCCCTGATAATAATGGTCCCGAAAATACGATCTCAACTTGAAATATACAGTAGAAGGAAAATGCAGATAGTAAGAGTGGTGGTATAAGAAAGATTACCTTGAAGCGAACAACCCCTACAGTGAGTTTTTCAGCGAGAAGGAAGTTTTAAGGGTGGATCGAATGTGTGGGGTGTAGCACACGTGTGTTGCTTGGCTCATTAGAGCTCGCGGGTCAGCCAGGGCCACCATATGTGTGTTTGTGTCTGAAGGAAGGGGGAAAAGTAGGGGTAGGTAGAGTAGATATACAACTGCTGCTAAAATTATGTCTGCTATACTGTTTCAGCACAATGCATTTTCCGTGTATGTTATGCTATCTTGTTTCAGTAGCTGTTTATATAAAATTGTTTGTTGCCCATTCCCTTGGTTGACCTTTAACGGAGATCGTTCTTGGGTGGGAGTTATAGAGGCTCAATTTTATAGGGACCCTAAAAATAAACAATGAACCGAATAAAAAAAACTAAAACTATTAATTGATTGTTTAGCTTATATATGATAGTTAAATAAATTGAAAAATGACACTTGGACAATGTAATCGAACTCGGGACCTTTGATGTTGCGTACCATTGCACTACCACTGGGCTATCCAGGGATCGTCCCTAGCTCAGGGTCACTCTCCACTCATATTTTATGGCAAACACAAAATAATTAAAACCATTGTTAATTTTTAAATATAACGTTTAAATGATTTATTTAAACCCATCTGGGATATACACATTTCATTTGTATTTTTAGTTCATTTGAGGTATTTAACGTGCGCTTTACAAACGGACTGATTATATCAACACACGACTTTTAAACTAAATTAAATCTAGAACAGACACAATATTCAGTCCCCTGGCGTTAATTCATCTCTGTGAAGGGGTAAACCCACATTTCACCAATGATACATTTGTTGGCTATGCCAGGAATCAAGCTGGAATCCTTAGCTCAGCAGAAATACACGATACCGACTGATCTAATTTGTTGTACTATAAAAATTTAACTACGGAAATAAAGTAAGGATGAGTATGGTAAAATTTAGATTTAATGTGCCACATTTGAGAGAAGGCAGTGTGTAAAAATAGTCAGGAAAAACAACTTCAGTACGCCCGGCCGGGATTTGATAACCGACCTCCCTGTCACCAGCAAAACAAACTAGACTATCCTGACATTTATTCAACGTGTCCACCAATGCGAGCATTTAAATGAATAATTGAATATGTGTTGTTTTTATTCATGCGCCGCTTCTTACTACCCGTCCAAGCTATCGAATACTTACCTTACTGGGGTAGAGATGAGGAAGGTAAATTTTAAAGGAAGAGTACTAGCACTTGCATGAAGTGAGATTAGGAAATAATTTGTTTTGATAAATCTCAGTACACCCAGCTGGAATTTAAACTTCGATATACCCGTCACTGGAAAGCCAAACATGGTGAGACTGAAGTATTTTACTGCATGTCCACAGCTGCAGTTTGAATGCTGTGGAAAATAAATACAGAATTTTAAAGTTTCCTGAAATTTGATTGCATATTATCAATTAACAAAGCTGTAACTGACTATGCCTTGTTGGAAGTCTAAACAATTTTCAAATACATTTTTAAAAAGCAAAATAAAGTTTTTTTATCTCTCATACACAAAGTAATAGATTGAAGAGAGTAAAAACTAAAATTACAATGGTAAGTTATAATAAAATATAATATTTGTTTATTTTGTATACAATAGCTAAAACAGTTTAAAACGCATTTTAATTGAACAAGCTCATCTAGATGGGATTATAATCCCGGCGGGATTTTTTTAAGGTGGTTTTCATGGTACATTATCCTCCTCCCACGCAAGTGTGGGTACATTTTCGCTTGTTTATATCCCGAACGGGTAGTAGGACACGGAGAGAGGTGAAAAAAGTTTAAATATAATCGATAATTATAAAAAAACTTTGTGAATTTTTAAAATTAGGTCGAAATTACGTTAACGGCTGCGTGTTACAAAGTAATGTTTGATCAATATATCCCCGCAATTGTGGGCATTTAAACATAAGTTAGGTGTAATTCTCGTCTTAACTAATTTGCTAATGATGGGGAGGTCAGGTTTCAAATACTGTCTGGTTGTTTTGAAGTGTTTTTAATTGAATTTTTATTCTCGCTCACACTTCAACAATTCAACAAGTAAATACAAGGTAGTTTCATAGATACACTCCTAAGCTTTGTCAGATTGTTTTAATCAGCTTACACTTCTTCATTGCTAACCTAGCTAACCAACTTACCAGACTTGTATCCTCTTCTATTGGAGAGTTATATAAGTAGATAACGCACTTAACCTACCAACAGATCTAACATGTTTCCTCTTCTATTGGGGAATGAGATATGTAAATATTGTCCTTAACGATCTGAGGACTGGAGAGAATGTCTTAGGTCTTGTGGGTCTGAGCGTGTGTGATGCTGTCAGGATCTCTGCCACACACACATCAGCCATATATCACTGACAGGAAGCGCATGAAAGTGGGGTGTCTGCTCAGACTACAATCAGCGGTAGTCAGCTATTTGTCTTGACCCATTTCCATGGCTCAGTAAAACATAGTCCTAATTCTGATTAAAGGATTTCACCTTCGATATCATGAGGCAAATATAGTGATTTATTAATATTTATGTAGTTTGGCTTATTACTCTGATATCAAAATTCCTGTGTTTTTTTAATTTTTATTTTTATTTGGCCGTGTCTTTCTAACGTTTCGGACTATACTTATCTATTATTTACTCTAACGAAGTAGGAATGAAGATAGAAATTAAGAGGAAATTTACCCGCATTTGCTTCGTGGGACAGTGACAGTACATATATTGTTTCTAGAAAGTGCACTTTAAATACCTCAAATAAATAAATCATGTTCTGCTATGTCAATACGGAATTCGTACTAATGAACGTATAATCAAATAGGTAACATATTTTAAAATTTTCTCACTGAAAGGAAAATACGTTTATTAGTTAATGATAATAATAATTAGAGAATTTGAATTTACATTTCAATATTGAACCATATCTATTATATATTTGTATTATCATAACACATATTATTGTTTATAAAGACGTTACCTATCTGTGACGTCACGGCAAGTCAAGATAGGCTTTCTTATGTTGATGTGTTTACGTACTTTTCGGCGAGTTTTAAAGATAAAACATTAAAACTAGAAATATGCTTCTTAAATAGCTCCAAAAATCGTCTTATATTGTCACAAAATATTTTTTATATTGAAGTAGATTTGATTTGTAAACACATTTATTATAAATCCTTTACAACTCAGGATATTTGGCTTATTCCCAAACATGGCCGGTAGGTATGTTCCTGCCAGAATGTAGATTAAAAAAGTCCATATAATCATATGTCTATCTAGAAAAGGAAACAAGAAAAAGGTAATTGTTAAAGGCAAGTAAATGCTGTCTTGGTGCAAATAGTAGAGTGAGACCAACTTCAATGGCTGTGTGGTCTAAGGCGCTATTCTAGCAGTAGACTAAACTGCCGATGATGGGGAGATTGAGGCCCGAATTTTGGACGGGTGTATTGAGGTTTTTTTCCCAAAATTGTTTTTCACTCTCTCTCCACGCAAGTGCTGATACACTTCCTATAAATGCAATCTTCCTCATCCCTAACCCATAAGAGTAATTAGTAGACAAGAGTATAACCCGAATGGGTAGTAAGAGGCGATGCTAATAGATATATAGTGAGTGTGTATACTCACCAGTGGAAGAGGGGAAGTGTTTTCAGCATATAAACAAGAAAAGCCTTAGGTTGAACAGCTCACTTTCTTCCCTTTATTTCTATTTCGTACACTGCTGTCTAAGTATGATAGTGCCTAGAGTGCTTAGGTACGTTGAGTTAATATGCAACCCGCTTTGCAAAATATCTTCCAATTCAGCAAGTAGTCAAAGTCATTAAATAAAAACAATTACTGACTATAATGACGTGAACTCCCAGATACCATAAACCACGTGTGCCGAGAACTCATATGAAATATATCCATGAAGTAATAGCTTTCCACACGAAAGAATGCACTTGGGACAGTGGTCATAATAACGAATGGGACAGGTCATATGGGGCTAATAAAGATAGCGTATTAGAGAAAACGGATGACAAATAGTCATTGGACCTTGTCTAGGTCCTTTCATAACCATTTATTCATCTGATACTGCCAGCTATCTCCCTTACTCTTGCATATATCAAACAAAACAATCGATGTCTCGTAACCTAATAAATGAATCGTGTTTCATAAGCTGTTGGGTAAATCACAAATAACTGGTGCTGAGAGTACGTGCGCATGAATCAATTGAAAATCTAATATATGATCCTCTGGTAATAAAGATTTATTATTCAGATACAATAAATGTTGAGGTTATTAAAAATAATAATTCAATTCAAATTAATACAGTTAATTTTAATTGATCGTCTGTTTAAAAGTCCGACACCCTAGCTCTGTCGGCAGCGTGTCTACCTACTTAGCTAAGGGTATCGCGTTCGATTACCAGCACGGTTAAATCAAAATTCATTGGTGAAATGTGGGTTTCACCTCTCAGAATGATGAATTAACTTCTGGGGACTGGGTGTTGTGTCTGTTATAGATTTAAGTTAGTTTATAAGTTGTGTGGTGATATAATCAGTCGGTTCAGGAAGTGCACTTTAGATAAGCCTAATAAAATAATAATAATAATAATAATAATAATAAAATAATAATACCCGCCTCGGTGGCGTAGTTGGCTAACGCGCTAGTCGTGTTGAGATCGAGGTTCGAATCTCGGTCGGGTGAACTGGGGGTGGTTTTTCCTAAATGGTTTTCCACTCCCCTCCACGCAAATGCGGGTTCACTTCCTCTAACTTTAACCCTCCCAATTCCTAATCTATTAGCGTAATTAGTACTTAAGCGTATAACCCGAACGGGTAGTAAGACGCGGTGCTAAATATTATTATTATTAAATAATAATAATGATAATAATACTAATAATAATATTAGCACCGTGTCTTACTACCCGTTCGGATTATACGCTTATTATTATTATTAATTAATAATAATAATAATTTCTTAAAACATTTTAAAGTATCAATATTTTCTTATATTTATACCGCAATTACATGATATAAGCGAAATATATAAATATAAATATATATATATATATATATATATATATATATATATATATGAAAAATTTATTAAATATTAATTTATGGTGACCCGCTTCAATGATCAACTGTTTTAAGGCTGTGTTGTCCAAAGTGTTACATCCCAATAGCCAATCTGATTATAAGTTCGCACCACGGGCCGAATATATATTTAGTAATCCCATTAACTTGATATAGGCTTAAAACAAACTTTAATAAAAAAATCAGTATTAATACTTAAATATAAATTGTTATTTTGGTTGGTAGAATCTTTCAAGCTCTATTGTCAAAAATACTTAATTAATCTCCCAAAAATGTATTTAGAAATATGCACTCACGCACACTTTCACTAAACATCTTAGCATTATAAAAATGTATTTATACATATTTTTATTAAATAAATAAATGCACAGTAAAATGCAATCATGACCTTTTAAAAGAAAATATTTGTATTTGAATCAATAGCTATTTCCAATCCGCTACCGAGGGTTTCCCTTTAATTTTCCTTTATGATACTGTGAGGGCCACATTTACAGGGAGCGTGAGCCACATGTGGCCTGCGGGCTACCAATTGGACCACAATGTTCTAAAGCCGTCACTCTTGCATTAGACTGGATTGCCCATGACGTAGGTATCGGGACTCGAATCCCTCTCGTGTGTATTGAGATTTGAGGGTGGCTTTCTCTTGATGGTATTTCACTCTACCTCCACACAATGACGGTACACTTCTATACATTCAACCTTCCTCATCTAATAAGTAATAACATTAGCGTAATTAGCACATATGCATTCACCCAACGAATATTAGAACGTGGTGAGAAATAAAATAATTAAATATGAACCGTAATTCCCCCCCCACTATCTTTGGTACCGTAAGTATAATATTCAGCTTATTCATATTTATAAATGTATTTGACACTCTCTCAAACCACTGGCCACACAGTCTGTTATATTTACATGGCTGTTGGTTTATCGGGGGTTTTCCTAAGTCAGTCGTCCAGGGGCGCTACATGATGGTTGAGAAGCTAAGGCTAGATTTACATTGGACCCAGAATTCCTCCGTTCCGATCAGGCAGGTATGCCTACATTGGCAACAAATCTTTCCCGACAGTTTGCTAGAACTCTTGTCAGTGATTCAACAGAATTTGAAGTGAAAGGATCATTTTACGTAATGAGTGACTCAGAAGAAGATTTGGAACTTTTTCTCCTACTGGACTCAAATTACTGCCTTTTTGAGGAGAATACAAGAGCGTGGACTCATGATTTCAATAAAGATAGAAGTGACAATGAGTTTTCCAAAACTAGTTGGCCAATGATAAATTATCCGGATGAATACAAAGATTACCATTGGATGCAGATAGAAACTTTTGACTATATTCTAGAAGCCATTAAGGAAGATATTATAACACATTGTAACTTCAGAGATTGTGTTAGTCCTTAAGAAAAGCTTACAATTACTATAAGGTTAGTACAACTTATTTTAATCAATACAGACGCTCACGAAATGTAAACGAAAAATGAAGAGTTTTTATTATTTTATTTAGATATTTGTTGTTATATTGTGTGAGTGATTTAAGAGAGCGGGAAACTCAGGCAGCCGGCTAAATGTGATACTTCAGCGTAATCAAGGGAATTGATATGTAATAATAAAGTTTCCGTTCTAACTTTCCGAGACTGCTGATTTAAAATTTCACCGAATATTTCAGTAGTATTCCTCATCATTCTCTTCATAATACATTGGTTATAAAAATCTATTCATACAAGGATCAGCTTACACTATCCTTGAAAGTTAATAAAGAAAACATCAAAAGGAAGAGGTAAGTAAAAATTCTCAAACTCTAAACTAAACACTTAACATTAGATGAAAATATAAGATTTAATACATAACAGTTTGAAGAACGTGGGGATCTTAATCTAATTATTATTTACATAAATAATCTATATTTAACATATAGTTCTCCTAAGCTTCAGTGGTGCTATCACGTATTGGGTTATTGAATCACCCGCGGTGGCTCACTCAGTACGAGTAAGCTTGGTCGGTCACTCGTAGATGACACGCAACAAGTCTAAGGCATAAGGCTTGCAGTATAATAGATTGTTGGTGAGAGGAAGGTTGTGGTTTGTGTCTTGGTCACGTTTTAATAAATGTCTTTTTCAAAATGGGATTTATAATCTTGATTTTCAAATCCACTCTATAATGCTAATGCGGAAAAAATTCCTTTAAACAAACTTGCATCCATGCTTCTTATATTAAGCCATTGCTTATCCTTGTGTTAAACGTAACAATTTATAATTAATAAAGATAGAACCACGCCAGAACGCTGCGTTAACTTTAAGGTTGAGCATGCGGTGAACTATAGGAACTGTCCTGTACTAGTCAGGGAAGTCTAAAGACGTAACAAGCAGCTTGACAAGTCTACCCAAGGGGTACATAAGGTAACGGAGCCAATTGCTCCACCCAGCCAGGTCACCCAACGACTTAGGCGAAACAGCATTCCAACGGATATGCAAGCTCCCGTGGCTAAGCGGTTATCATAAGCAGCCATAGTAAACCTCCCCCAAAATCTAGCAAGGGAAATTTAAACACAAATGAGGTTTCTGAGCTAGTGGACCTCCTTCAAATTTTCAAATATATAAATCTGTCAGACCTTCTTGCACACCTTAAAAAATACCTGGGCAGACTAAAAAATGCCCCAGACAAAACCACAAAGACCCTAATTTTACTGAAAGCATTCACTGAATTCTTCTGTGATCGCAAATAATCAAACACATCACCGAGGTGAATTTTTGAACATAATTTTCTGGAACGTCAATGGTATCCTACAGCAGGTTCACGAATTATAACAGCTATTACAGACATAAGGAGTTGATATCGCTCTCATTTGTAAGACGCTTTTAACACCAACAAAACCTTTGACCTCTTATGGGTACAACATTTACAGTACTGACATACCTACCGGTAGAGGTGGGGATACGGCTGTCCTAGTTAAAAGAATCTGAATAATTACCCACACAGTTATACCGGGTACGGTGAACATAGAAACAACTTCAATAATAGTCCCCATACCACGGAGAGAGATAATGTTTAGTGCTGTGTATAGGAGCCCTTTGGTCCCGATCGCAGCCCAAGATCTAAATATTTCTTACAGCCAAGAAAAATTTCTTTGCCGCTGGTGACCTTAATTGTAAACATACACACTGGAACAGTCGTCTATCTAATCAAGCTGGTCGTACACTGGCAAAACATGCGACCTTGAAAAACTATGTGGTTTTGGCACCGGAGGAACCCACATTCTACCCCTCCAATGACAGAAATCTACCGGATGTTCTTGATGTGATACTTACAGATTTCAACCAACAGCCTGAAGACCTGCAAACTTTAAATGAACTTGATTCCGACCACATCTAGGTTTTCTGTCAGCTCCCAATAAATACCAATCCTCGAAACTCTTTTCTTAGAATAAAGATTCCAAGCACCGACTGGCCAAAATACTAGGACACTTTAGACAGGATTATACCGCTAGAATGGAAGGTTGAATTGACTGAAAAGGTGGACAACTCGGTCCTCCTCTTGACATCAAAGCTGCTTGAGACTCATCGGGCGTCAACGACCTATGAAGCCCCGATAATCATCCTAAAGAAGGAACATCCACACCTAAACTTCTTGATAGCCCAGAGGAGGGAAGCGTGTCATTAATGGCAGACATCCCGCTTGCTGAGACATTGAGCCAAATATAACAGATAAAGGGCCCAGGATCGCCGTAGAGCGAAACAGTTGAAACTAATCTGTTGGAACGAGTACGTTTCGGAAACCGTCAACAGTAGTGATAGTGTGTGGAAGATTACCAAACAACTTGAAGGTGAAAACTCGAAAACTAGAACTCCGGCCATTCACGGACGTCATGAGATGACTTACATAGCCATGGCCAAAGCAGATGCTATAGCTGAAACATTGGAAGACCAATTCAAGGCTAACATCGAGCCCCAGGAAGAGATCTTCACACGGGAGGGGAAAGATGAGGTGAACCTATATATCGAGGAACCTATACAGGTGCTACCACCCCTGGTGTCTAGACATGGATTGGAACATGTTATCAGGCACCTAAAAAAGAATAAAGCCTCAGGTGTGGACCAAATATCAAATGAGATGCTGTGCCATGCTCCTGACAAAGTAATTCTACTCCTGACTTCCATATTTTCTGCCGCATTAAAGTGGGGCTACTTTCCGAAAGTTTGAAAGGTTTCAGACGTAAGATCTATCCCGAAGCTTGGCAAAGACTATAAATTTCCGCAGAACAGGAGATCCATCAGCTTACTCAGCTTTCTTGGTAAGGTTTATGAAAAAATAATTTTTGAAAGGATAAAACAGTTTGCCCTGGAAACACGAATAATTCCTGATATTCTATTTGGTTTCTGGAGCCACCACTCCACAGTACACCCGATCACCAGTTTTGTGGAAGAGACAACAGAGAGTTTTAACAAGAAGGAAATTATATTGGCAGTTCTTATGGACGTTGAAAAGGCGTTTGATAAGGTCTGGCATGTTGGCCTCCTACGAAAGATCATTGACTTCAATTTCTCTAGGATGTACTGTACATCCACACGATAAGAAGCTTCCTCCACGGTCGTTACTTTAGGGTAAAAATAGAAGGTAAGAGGTCATCCCTACACAACATCAGAGCGGGAGTGCCACAGGGGTCTGCCCTATCACCGTTTTTGTACAGCATTTATGTTACCTACATCCATACAGATAAAAAAATCTGCGTCAGGCTATTTGCGGATGAAACACTGTTTTACACCTCACACAGGATCATCAGGTACGGGTTTAAACACATGCAAAGATTCCTGGACCAGTTTGGCGACTGGCTGGAAAAGTGGAGAATAAAGGTAAGCCCTGCGAAATCCACGGCTATCAGGATAGCTAAAAGGATTAGCCAGCCACCGGACCAGTTTAGTGTCCTGGGTGAAGACATTCTCTTCTGTAACGAAATCAGATATTTTGGTGTCAAAATGGACTCCCGCCTCAACTAGAAACCTCCCGTCGAGAACTCGAATAAAAGGGATATGGAAGTCTTTGTCCGTATTCCGGATTATTCAATAACCAGGTGTTGAATACCGAAACAAAACTTCTCCTCTATAGGAGTCTAGTCCTTCCTCTACTCGTCTACGCCTGTGAGGCGTGGAGTTATACGGCACCAAATGTTTTGAGCCAGCTTCAGGTGGTTCTAAACAAGGTACTCAGGTGCATACTGGGAGTCACCACAAGAAAAAATAATGCATTTAACCACGCTGAAACTGGGAGCAAGATACTAAGGGAGATCTACGAAGAACCAAACAGAAGATTCTACATCAAAACCCGAGAGCTAGAGGAAAATGCAGTAGTTAGAAACCTAGGGCAGTATAACCCCCGAAAACCAAGGATGTATAAAAATCCGAGACTTAATTAAGTATCATACCCAGCTCAATAAATTCCAAATCAGACTGTACTATTGCCCTTTCCTTATTTCCTTATTTATCCCATCAACTCGACCTAGCTTGACCTCCGTCAATAAATCACTTTTTCACAAATTCGCAATCATTTATTCATCCTTCATTGAGTGTTTAATATGAATATGTGTTTTATCTTTCAGGTCATCTAGATATCACAAACACACCCCAAAATACATATCGGGCCTGACTGCGCTTGTCTATCATCACAGTGTACTAAGGCTCGATCAAGATATTTCACAACATAATACTCTCCCCACGTCACAATTACTTTTTTCCAACTCCAGCTTTCTTTCACAATCAATAAACACGCTCACAAAAAGAGGTTATGGTCTGTGAGAACAGATCGGTACTCTTAGGTACTAACAAGCCAACTACCTTCGCTGAGGGTCGCTTTTGACAGTCAGAGCTGGTAGACAGGCAAACAAGGGAGAGTGCGTGGAAACAGTTGAATAATATTCAAGTAAATGTGACATATACTTTAAAATGTTCAAATACAATATAAAT
>JAVRXN010000010.1:89005014-89050014 GCA_033556935.1 Timema podura | reverse complement strand
ATTGCTCTGCCCACAGAGTCCTTATCTGTAAGTCCTTATTCCGTAGAAGTTGCTCAACTTTAACTTTATACGGACTCGTTTATACGAACTACCAATCACAGCCAAGTAAATATGCGCATGCGCCTTGAAATAAAGAAAGAATGGCAGTTATAGAATCCGTCGCTATGGAAACATATACAAAATGAAAAGATGGCTACATGTGAACCTATTTCAGAAACATTTTTCTAAAAATCTAAACACCCCGGGAAGAGCGGCTTCTAGGAAAATGTTTTCTGAGAAATACCAAGTTCTCAGAAATATTGGCTTTGCTTTTGTAGGTTCAACACCCCTATTATTTGGTTTATACTCCATTTACTAGCGTCATTTAATTTTTTGTAATTGATAAATTATGGATACTAGTGATTTTGAAATGGATTCTCTACTTATTGATAGTGTTCGGCAAAGACCTCTTTTGTTTAATAAAAAACTTAAAGACTTTAAAGACGCTCTAAGAAAGGAAAATGCCTGGCTAAGTATTTCAGAAATCGTCGAGATACCAGGTAAAGTTTTGGCTACAAATAGGCCTACTTTTACATTGGAAGCCAAACCCCTTTTTTACAATGTTGCATTTATTTATGAAAACTAGAAAAAAAAGATATGCATGCATAAATAGTTTCTGCTCATATATTTTTTTTATCAGGCCTATTCCTTTTTTAGGCAGTTAGAAAATCCACCTGAGTTAGAAACATATTTGTAATAGTGGAACCCAAACCTCTCTATTTCCATTTTGTGTTTATATTGGATTTAACCATGGACACTAGAAAAAAATAGGCTATTTAAATAAATTGTTATCTGTCCATATTTTTTTAAGCCCAGTCCTTTTCAGGCACTTATAGAAAATCCACCTGAACTAGGGACTTGTTTGCACTAGTGTAATACAAACCATTCTTTTTTTCTTAGCACCACGTCTTACTACCTATTCAGGTGATAGGCCTGTATTCTAATTACTAACGGGTTAGAGATCAGAAAGGTTGAATTCAGAGGAAGGGAGCAGGAAGGTTGAATTCTGAAGAAGTGCACCCGCATTTGTATGCAGTGAGAGTGGAAAACCCACCTTAACTGAATCTGACTGGATTCAAACGACGATTTCCCCGTCTTCAGGCTCTACATGCATAGATTATCTGTTCATATATTTTACTATGCCTAGTCCTTTTTTAGGCACTTAGAAAATCCACCTGCACTAGGAACATGTTTGCACGAGTGGAATCTAAACCACTCTATCCAGATTGGGTGGCATTCTTTCCCCTGGTGTACATTCGCACATGTAATTAATCTTGAAATAGGACATACAAGTTTGTGATAGCCGTAATGGGCAGCACCACTCATAGGGGCTACCTAATATATCAGGCAAAGCCCAAAGTGTTTTTTTTTAAATAATTATGCTCTTTTTTAGCAAGTAGAAGCATTTTGTCAAATACCCACCTCGGTGATGTAGTTAGTTAATGCACTAGTTTTGTGTTGAGCTTGACTGCCGAGGATGGGGAGATCGAGGTTCGAATCTCGGTCAGGTGAACTGGGGGGGGGGGGGGGTCCTAAATAGTTTCCCACTCTCCCTCCATGCAAATGCGGGTTCACTTCCTCTAAATTCAACCTTCCCCATTCCTAATCCATTAGCGTAGTTAGTATTTGTAGAAATACGCGGTGCTTAGTAAAAAAATATTAAAAGTGCTTGTTTTGTTTTCATCCAAAATATTAGCAGGCTTACATCTGTTTTTTGCATTTTCAGGCTATTGCAAACACTTATTATTTTAAGTTTGATAGTTAAAATCAAGTCATAGATATATTTGTTGTGATTGTACTTAACCTAAATTTTAGAATAAATACTGAAAGTTTTCTCAACAAAGTTGTTTTTGGTTTCTTTGATTAGCTGACTGCTTGAAGCGCGCTCTGTGCTGTAGATTATTTTCTTTCAAATTTTTTGATTGTATGAAATCTCTTACTATCTCATTGGTTGAAACGCTCACGTGACTATGGATATTGAGACTGTAATCATGAGTAAAATGTATGGACCAGGAGCATGGATCACGCACTACGGACCTACGGATACGGAGTTTGAGTCAGGGCCTTTACTGGGGCTGTATCCGAATAGTCCTAGACTTCCTAGTCGGACCCTTGAGTTTTAGATTTGATGCATTCTTGATGATTTTACACTTCTCGCGGTGTTCATAGTGAAGACTGTATCAAACTATTCGAACGGCAACAACCGTATTTAAAATGGCGGAAAACGGAAGTCAGTGCTCTATCAGACGAAACGATAATAATAAAACAATTGCCAGTCAAACACTGCAACTGACACCGCGAGAAGGCGTATGGCTGGTAGCCTTCCACGTGGTGTGAAGAGAGAAGAGGTGAAGTCATTTGGCTCCTAGTTTCGTCCACTACTACGTACGACGTCATCTGGGTGAGGAGTGCAGCTATTTCTCAAGCGTAAAGGTTCGAAGATAATTCGAAAAATAACTATTCTATCGTGTGGTACATTTTTATTCGTTGCTTATTATCATCATAGTACCTACTACAAATGACAAAGTAAAAATCATTCTTGTTAAATTAAACAATTAGTGGAGAAATAATATTTGCATACAGGCCTACCAATTTAAAATCAAGTGTTAATACTGGCAATATAAAATACATCTTTTTTACCACTACACAGGATAAATAAGTAATAATTATATATATTTTGATTTTAACTTTAATTTTAATTATAATCTTGATATATTATACAATCATTGGACAAATAATATTTGCATAAAGTAATTTAAAATTAAGTTTATACTGGCAACAAAAATACATTTTTTTCTACCACTATAAATGGTAACAAAGTGGTGGACAATAATATTTACATTTCTGATTTTATTTATATATATATATATATATATATATAAAAATCTCACAACATTTTTTAAACATATTTGTAGATACAAATTACTTCTAGACAAACATTTACATATTATTACCAGCAGCTTAAAATAACAGTATAATATTTAGAGGGAAATTATTTTTATAACATCAAACTTTTTCAATTAATTAGTCACTTACAAATGACATTATTAATTTGGATATTTATTTAAATTTCTTTAAAATCTTCCTCTTAACTTTACTGCCACTGCTAGACAACTGTTTATTAAAGGCCTTTATATGTATATGAGCTAGTGTCTTCAAAAATAAGTGAATTACTTCTCGTGGTATCTCATTTGTCTTTTCCATCACAGCTTCAGTTGCCATTTTGAAGATATGATCTTCTTTACTGAAGAAATCACCATGAATTTGAATGACTATCTGTTCTGCCAACTGTATAGCTCGGTACTTGCAATCCCCCTTTTGAGATTGTTTTTATCCAATTATTCTCACTCGTTTCTTCACAAGACATACCTAGGTCTGGATATTTTGACCTATATTTATGGGCTACGTAACCTGCTACGTATCTCAGTCCCTCTATTGTTGTCTTCTTGTAATAAATCATCATCTAATTAAATTCCATCGACGTGCTCTTCCTTTACTGACTTATCTTCATGTTCACACTCAATTATCTTATTAATACCTTTCAGCATTTTAGCTGTTGTACATTCCTCAATTTCTTCTTTCGAATCACTTTCTTTTTGTAGATCTTTTGTAAATATGTTAGAAACACATTCTTTGTCATTGTTTCCACCTGTATTTTGGTTTCTTGTGAACACTGAAGAGGAATGTTTCCCAAGAATATACCATTTTAATCTATATTTAAAATCAAGTGGGGTTGGGTGATCGTTGGTATATCTCATTCCTCTTACATAAGAAAAATAATTTTCAAGTACATCTTGATTAATTTTGCCAGTAAGTAAATATACAATGCCAAATTTGGCCTTCAAATATTGAAATAAATTTCTTAATGAATTATTTGTAACTTGGATTCCTAATTAAGAGGGCATTTTACTTCTGTGCCCTGTGACTCTTACTGATTTTATAAACGCATTCATCTCTAATATAATTCGGTCTTGCTCAAGTTTGTCAAGTCCATATGCGAGTTTAGTTTTGTCGGGGTTGTAAGGATATTTGGAATTTAGAATATCAAACGAGTCATTAAATAGTTTAACAAAGTGAGCAGTTATTTTCCAATCTTTTGAATCTTTTCTCCTGAAGAGGTAGTAAATCCTTGATCTATAAAGTGATTCCTGGCAAGTTTCAATAAGTGGAATGTATCTGCAAACATGAAAACTTCTCTTGAATCATCATGAGGATTGTTGAAAGAAGATTTTGTTGCGCTTATTCTAAGTTCTTTCCAGACACTTCTGTTAGATCCTTCCATGTCACTTGTTACAGACAAAACCGGATAATTAATAGATTCTAGTTGTATGATTAATTGTCTTAGCAAATTTGCTGTTATCAAAGTATCGAAATTATAAAAAATTGGCTTCTTCCACTTGCCAATAATACCCCGAGCCATAACAACCTGAAATGTTGAATGTGGACAGAAACGTGCATTTCATCATAAGATAATGCTGTTGCACGTTCTATTTCTGAGAATGTTGTGGCTTTTAGTTTCATTAAAAGAATTACATAATTCAATTACATCATTCAGTATTCCTGGACTGCAGTCAATCTTAGTAGCCCATCTACGCACAGTTGAAACTGATGGTAGTGGATAATTTAACTTATTTCTAAGCCTTAGCGCCCATGCTCCTAAGAGAAATCGCTGCTGCAATATCTTCACCAGACCAATGAAGTCTTTTTTTCTTGCTTAGGATACTTCATATTTGGCCAGGAGTAAAATTTTGTGACAGAATTTCTCTAACCTCTTCATCGGCAGTTTCATTAATTTGGCTTTTAACTTCCATTAATTTGTCCACTAACATTTGATTTCTTTTCTCAACTCTCTGTTAGACATTAAGAAATCTCCTGCTGTGGTATTCAAACGAGAATTTTCTTCTTCGAGCTCTTTTATTTTTTCAGTCATTTTCCATAATAATATCTTCGGAAATTTCAATTTGCGAGCTGAAAGAGTTTGTCTTGGTTTTAATCACATTTAATTGTTCAGCTACGTGTATTCTTATATACATTACAGATACTAATACAAGGAAATAGTTATGAAAATGTAATTCACATTTTTCACTGAAACACCAAGAATCTAAACAAGAGAGGTAGGCCTAATCTAATCAAAAACAGACTTCTAGTATTTGGCCATGGAAGCATCTAATATAAAATGAATGTGTTAGGTCATCAGAAATTATTTTAGACACACTATAATTGCATAAAGTACCGTATTTGCTTAAATAAAGTGTTCGATATAATTAAAAAAGGTTAGAACTTCCTCTCAACTCAACATTCAACTAGTAGTACGTCCGTATTGGAGCCCACGTGGCCTGAATCACTAGACTCGCATTGCTCAAGAATGCTGTTGACGGGTTGGTCGGGGCTCGAATCCGAGCCGTATGCGCTTGGGGTGGTTTATGTGTGCAATGTATTAATTAGTAAATAATACAATTTAAATTAATTAACTTAAACAATTTTACGTGTTAGGGTTTATTGATGAAAAAGACCCGGTGAAATTAAATCTTGGAAAAATAAATTATGCATTTGCATTATTTATAATAAAAATAGACATATATATCATTTTATCCAACTACATGATGTGAAGCAAAATAATTGCGAAGAATTCTTTTAACATGCCAGCACTAGTATTTCAATTGTAGCTACTTATGCAATTAATAGCCATTACTAAAAATAAATACCTTCTTTCAAACAATATGTCTGAATATTCCCAAACATGTTTTACAAAATAAGACATGTGATATACTTTATTTCAAATACCTATCATTTAGATGCAGTAGATAATTAGAAGGTGACTTACAGTTGATGGGACCAAATTCAGGTTGCAAAAATGTTGACCTTTCTTTTGGAAATTTTTCACTTTCCTCACTTAATACTGGCAGTTCCTGCTTATTTATAATAGTGAAAAATTAAACAAAACTCTTTTTAATGAGAGTTTTGGACCAAATATAGAAATAATAGCTATCTTCAGTAATAATGAAAGCTAAGCAAATTAATGTCATTTTATAATAGCATAATAATCTGAAATCCTCTGACAGTAGTTTATAAGATGTATAAAATGTGCCAAAAATAACTTATTAGGTGTCTTAGTAATCAATTTAGGTAAAAGTAAAATCCGCATTGGGAGGCATGAGGTATAAATGACAAAGTTAATTTAGTTTGATTTACGGTGATAGGGAGGTCGGGGTTCGAGTTCAAGCTGGGTGCATTGGGAGAGGTTTCACTTAATAGTTTCTCATCCCTAACCCTTTTGCATAGTTATATATGCACAGCCAGAAAAGTCAATGAGCTGTGATGAACATATTTTAAGTAGTACAATAGGACTTAGCATGAATTTTTCAAAGCTGTTGCCAATATTTCATGAACAAGATTTTTTCTTTCTCTTTTCCTGTATCTTTCTGAGCATTGATTATCTTGGTTTTTGTGTTCTTTGAGTGGAAGGTGTAACAATAGAACTGAATCGTTTTTCAGCATTCGGCATTTTTCAGGTGAATAATTTAGCATCATCTGCGCTCTGCTTTTCGTAAAAGGTTCTGGTCTGAAGTGAATGGAACATATTCTAGCTGGATACAAAATATCGAAAGTTAAAATAGCTTTAAGCAAACAAAATTAAATAATTATATTTTATAAATGAACACTTTTTTACTCACTATTCTTGATATTTATTTTGCATTTTCTTTTGCATGCTGCAATCAATTTTGCGTTGACATCTCCCCTCTGTGGAAATCGGAAGTATTTAATTAAACTACCTTTTGTTTTATGTGAATGATTGTGGCAGCCATATACTGCACAATTTTGCATGACGAATTTGTTTTTGATGGAACGTGTAGAATGGATTGGCGCTTGAAGAGAAACTAAAAATGGGTGAAAACTCGGATAGCTTGCAACCCAGGTGACGTCACAGTGGCAGGCAGCAATGTGGCGAGATGGGGGTAAGCATGTGTGTGGACTCACCTCTATTCGCTTTACATCTTGAGCCTTCCGTATCCATGGTTACCAAGACCTCGAGAAGACTGCATCGGTCTCGTCTGCGACTATTCGGACAGATCTACACTTGGTCACGTGATTGGCAATGTAGCCATCAGGGCCATGAGCCATGGCGACGCTGCATAAGTAGTTATGGGCATAATCAAATGATTTTAAGAATCAAATAATCATTCGAATGATTTTGAGTAGTAGTAAAGTGTCGGTAATAATCGGATGTTAGCTACTTCTAGCTAAAAGTAGTCACTAGTTGCTCGTTTTGCTTTGTGCTACTATTTTCTCCACCCTGCTGTTGAGTCTCCCAACACGCATTCCTTTGCGTTTGCAGCTTATCAACCCTTTTCTATTTCTGTGTTTAGTTACTTGTGCCAGTGTCAAAGACCAAAGTACAGCCACAGCAAAATACTATACAGTGAAAGCATTAGTCACATAAGTACCTCATAAATACTTTTGCTTATGATTAGTAATAAAATAAAGAACATACGTTTCCCTTTGTGTTCAAAAGAGTCGAAATAATTGACTCGTTAATATTTCCTAGACATAAAATATATATAAGCTTACAATCCTATTTATATATCGGGTAAGTGATAAAATACGTTCGATTTTAATATCTGAACCAATTATATACCTCCTGAAAGCTTCACTTAGAATCAAACACACAGTTACTACTCGACAAACGATGATGTAAGTTTGCTGGATAATGATATTTTGTGTTATAAGAATGTAAAATTATTTCAATGAATAAAATTACAATACGATTTGAATATTACGGCCGGACAATGTTTTATTAAATACATAAAAAGTATATACTTATCTATTTAAAGTCAACGTTAAAAAAATTATCTCTCAAACTGCTCGTGCTATTTGTGTTTAGTTAATTAGGAAGGTAGAATTTAAAGGAAATGAAAAAGAACAATCTACGTAGTAATGTAGCAAAATAATTGAATCATTTTGTAATTTTCATTCAAATTATTTTTGGCTGATATTCGATTGTAAACTGTACAACCACTTAAACTTTGTATTCAATTAGCCTTAGAATCATTCGAAAGCGTAAGGTCTATTATTGTGTATCAATTGGCACTATTTATTGAAAATGAACCTAATAGAAATGAAAACCTGTATAGAGATAGCCTGGAAACATTCATAATCATAAGGTCGATTTTCCTCAGAACTTCTGGCAAGGGAGTGGTAAGAGAATAAATCAGCCAGCTTGCGTCAAGTCAGCTGTTTTCATTTGAATGTTTTTTTCATTCGAATGATTTTGAAATAATCGAATGAATCGATTATTTAGAATAATCGAATGAATCGATTCTATTCATCTGATTCTGCCTATCACTACACATAAGTAGAGTAGACTATTCGGATACAGCCTGGATTCAATGGTCGAATCTTTCACCTCATAAACAAAGCATAATATTTTGAATTCAAAAATTACTTAGTTAGGCCTATTTGAAAAGCAGAACTTGATCCATAATCTTTATTTTGTCGGACAAAAGAGATTAGCATGAATAAAATAATTTAAAAAAAAATTTGTTAGGTGTGAAAAATCTTACGTGCCTAGTCCTCGAACCGGGGTATGGCGGTTCAGAGTCCCCCCCTTTTTTATCGTTCGTACTCTCCCTTTTGATGTCCCTCCTTCTGTCTTTATGTGTTTTACAGTCCTTTACTCCCTGTCCTTTGCTAAATTCACTGTTTAAAGTCTTCCCACGAGTAGCGGGCAGCACCAGTGGCTCTGTTTGGATCAATAATTAATATTTATTCCCTCCCTTAGTTTCGCTGCACCAGACGGGCAGAAATTGCCCGCTGGGGATAGTTTATTTTCTTTTTCACGCCAGGGCTACGTATGGAATTGTCATAGTAGCCCTGGTGGAGTTTTATTACTTTTTTCCCGACCAACCCCGGCGACTCGTTCGACCGAGGCCTTCTATCTCTTTTTTCCTTTTGTCCTCGTCTGGCTCCCTATCCTTCTTTGTTTTCTGTTTCATTTCCTTTTATATGTACATTTGTATGCTACTAGAGGTCTATGACGACCCCATAAAGGCGATAGGACGAGTTTTTATAATATTTTCCCGCCCCTAACCCAAAGAATATAAATAATCAGCCCGCCAGGGCGCCAAATTATGTCATTATGTTAAATTATATGTTCTGCATCTGTTAGTTTTCGAGAGCCCTACGGGGCTGGTGCTTACTGTCTTTCAATGTGATTCCTGTTTTTATGTGTTAAATACTAGATGTTTATAAAAAATTAAACTCTTACAAACAAACAAACAAACAATCTTGTAAATATTAAATGAACACGTTAAAACACTTAGAAAACTAGAATTACAAATAAATTCGAAATAAATAAAACAAATTACGGCTTTTTTAAGAGAAATAATAACACATTACACATGATACAAAGTTGGCCGCCATAACTTATATTATGTTTACTCGCCAGAGTGATGATTAAAATAAAGATACTATTAAGTGTTACTACACAAGTGGTTTTAATTATCTACAACTATGCAAAGAATCCCAATTTATTGCATACGATCCTTAAGTTAGACATTTTGTTGGGTTTCATGGGAAAAAAAATACTTTTGATAGTCAGACGCCCATAAAATGTTTATTTATGCCTAGTGATGGGCACAATCGAGTAAAAATAATCGAGTAACTTGATTGTGTTATGTAATCGGGAGTACCCGATTCTTCCGGGATTACTCGAGTAACTTTACTAGGACCGTGTTATTCTTTTATTTTATCTTTTCTTACCAGATAAGTAAGAATCGACCTTATTGGCTAGACTGTTTACCATGCTATTTCCATTTAAAAGGTATATTCCCTTAGAACTAATTTTTCTTCAACAGTTTCCGCTGCCACGCAAAAATGACCCTTTATGGTTTAAATGTTGCACATGCATTCTCAATACAAATTACTTGCAGATGTAAAGTACACAATCGAAAAGCATGCTAACTAAGCATATCACATTTCAGATTCTTTTTAAAAGTACTCGATGAAAGTTACTCGATTCTTTTTACTCGGCACCTCAGCAGTCTTATTTTCACAATTGCATTGACGAAACTAGATATTGTCTTTCTTAATTATTTTAATTTCTCATTAGTAAAATATGATTATTTATAAATTGAAACTAATTAGAGTAAGATACAAAACAATAAAAAAAAAATTTCACTTTTAAAAAGGAACAATTATTATCAATTTCTTTAACATGAACGTATAAAGAAAAGTTTATTTTATTAAAAAGAGCACAAAACCATTTTTTTTGTGAAACACTTCTTAAAACGCATACTTTCATATTGACTGCATGCAACGTGAAACCTGAAAATAAGAGGGTGGAGGTCACTGTCGACTGCCTACTACAGTAATAGATTATGGACTTGTTATTAGTTTCGAATTCCATTGCAAGACTCCCGACTAATGTTGTCCAACCGATTTTCACGAGACAATTCGAGTAGATGATTTGCTAAAAATTACTCGAGTAATTACTCGATTCTTAGAATTGTATATTGATTGTTTGTTTAAAATCGATTCAGGTAATCTGCTCACTTAGTAAGCACTCTCGAGTTTTAAGAATCAAATAACGACTTGCTAATTCAATATTTGTTTTTAAATTGATTTTAACTAAGAGTTTATTTTTTTAAATGTTATTGAAGTAATTGTAAAAATATTCAAACGAAGTCCTGCCTTATAAAATGGGAATGAACATATTGGAGTCGAAAATATGTTCGTGTTTTAAATAGAATGTTTTCTCAGAAATCGATATATCGCAAGAATCGAATATATTTCTTGTTTTCTACGCTAAGATAGATAATGGATATATAAGAAAATAATAATAAAACATATTTAGACATTATTGAGTTCACTATTTCCAAAGTATGTTTAATTGTTAAGCATGTTGTTTGACTTTATTAAAAATATACGTTGTATTTTTATTTTTGCTATCTTATTAAAATAAATTATGATCCTTCAATGATGATTAAAGTTGATCAAAGGTTAACTAGAGCTGTATCCGAATAGTCAATAACACTTGACTTGATGCAGACTTGATGCAGTCTTGATAATTTTACACTTCTCGCGGTTTTCATAACGAAGACTGCATCAAACTATTTAAACGGCAAACACACTTGGGCCCGCAATGCTGCTTCCTACCGAATATTTTAGAAACTATGTAAACGCCATCTATCAGCCCTAATGAAAACTAATACGACTATTTGAAATTGGCACGTTAAAATGTGCACAACAATAAAGTTTATACCTATCAGATGTAGGACTATAATGTTATTCATGTGTAAAATCTTTAAGTTAATAAACACTTTATATCTTAAAATATAACATGTAATTAATAGGCATATTTACAGATTTTTGGCGATTTATTTTCCGAAGACATGACGAGAATTCCGAGACGAGAAATTCTATCAAACTTGTTTAAAATGACGCAAAACGTAAGTCGGTGCTCTAGCAGACGAAACAATAATAATAAAACAATTGCCAGTCAAACACCGCACCAACGCCGCGAGAAAACCGCATGGCTTGTAGCTTTCCGTATCCATGGTTACCAAAATCTCAAGAAGACTGCATCGGCCTCGTTCGCGAATATTCGGACCGATCTGCATTTGGTCACGTGATTGCATATGCAGCTATCAACGCCACGAGCTAACGCAACGCCGCATAAGTAGACTATTCGGATACAGCCTAGGGCTAATCTGTTTTTCACATGTTTTTTTAGAAACATAGCTCATTCTAACAAAACTTTTAAAAATAACTAAAAGACACTCAGATTTTGATTGATTTGATTTTTAAACAATAATACGAGTCTAAATTGTTTAATTTGGCTGGATTTAAACCTGTATCTTGCGAGGGGTGGTTGGGGTTGATTAAAATTGAAAGCATGATTGAAATAAATCTTAATTTACAGTTTAGGCCTATATTGTGTAATGTAGGTCTATTTGTAAATCATTAAAATTTCTAACAAATTGCTAGGATTCGAATTCGAGAATAAAATGTAGATTTGGATTTGAGAAATAGTGGATTCGACCCATTACATATGCCTATACACATACATAAAAAGTAACAGTTTGGATCTACTTACCACAAAGAGAGACCATAGTAAGCTCGCTATTCTTTAAGATATGCCTACACAAGGCTTAAAAACATATCTTTATATATATATTATATATATTTTTTTAAATTTCAGTCCCGAATTATCAATAAAAAGAAAGACAGTTTAACATGTTTCATTCAAACTGTTTTGTTACATACCCTCGACTGGCTGGACTATCAAAGGTTGTGATATGGAGGAGTTAAGAAAAACATTAAAATGTTCACAGCAACAGAGCGCACATTTCCCAGGTTAAATCTTCCCAAGAGCTATGTAGACTGCAGTGTGCATGCAAATTAGTACTTCAATGGTATTAAATAATTATAGTGCTCTCACCATGCTGCAAAACAAGACCTTATCTCCCATGCTCGCTCACAACACAGTTGCCAACATTTACACCAGAAAAGTGCTAATCACAATAGAAGAATGTGATTGCTTAGGGTAATAAGCTATCACACAGATTTAGATCAATTAATTGATTATTTAAGACCAAAATATTATATAACTGTAATCCAAACAATGGTTGTCGACGTGCAGATGCGCTCATATACACGAGCCACCATTAATCCGTGATGGGTGTACCAAGAGTGGTTTTCTTAATTGTTTACCAATCTCCCTTCATGCAAGTCCGGGTATACTTCCTTTAAATTCTATTTTTATCATCCCTACCTTAGTATTTAGTCCAAGTATGGGGATAATCCAAACAAATAAAAGATATGATATACAAGATTTTTCAATGGATCGCAGATGACTTTGAACTGGGAGGTCAGGATTTGATTTGTTTCTAATGCCTTCTTAGTGCACTAGAAAGGGTTTTATAAATTTATATTTATTTTGTGATTTTCCCATGATCTCCCCAGCAAATTCTTTTGCATTTTTTAACACAGCCCTATGTTTCCCCAAACTATTAGATAAAGTTGTAAATAATTATTTTTAAATGTTAAATATACCAAGACCTGCAGGTTGAACAACTTGTGAAGACAAAATAGATTTATATTTTAGTATAGTCAGTAAAATAGCAGACCAGACAAATAAGAAGGAAACATATCATTTTCACAACAAAACTAGTCCTTTCACACTTTCCAGAAATGTCTTAGTCTTCTCTCTTCAGAGGTCTTCGTCACCTGTGACTCGCTATTGGATTCTGTGTGAATCTGAATGACTTCATTTCTCGGGAGGGTGGGTTGGCATAAGTGGCGGCATAGCTTGAACTTGAAGGTACAGGGGCTTAAGTGATAAGCTGTGAAATATGGCATAGGCGTTTTGAATAATTTAGGTCCGTCAGAATGAGGCTGTGGGATACTGTTTTTATTGAGAGTTCAAACGGAAAGAAAATCTCCTTACAATCCTCGATGAAATGCCTCTTCAGCCGGATCATTATGTTGTGTTCCACTTACAACATGGCTGATATGTTTCATCTCTTCCAAGAATTCCCTATAGGTGAAGTATTGCTTGCTGGCATTCATGTAGTTCCTTTCCAAGGAGGAAGCATCATTGTCCTCTTTCGAGCAATGTGAACTACCTTGCACTATGGTCTGGTAAAGCCCTTCCTCCATCATCCTTTTCAACTCAGGGCACTCAGCCCTCAGCTTGATGAATTCTGTGTTGGCCGGGTTGCGAGTGATGTTGATAATCTGATACGGTGGTATGTGTCGGAACCGCACGCAACTCATCACCGCAGCAATGTGGTGCCTCCTGATGACCCAGTCATGGAACAGCCAGAGGACACCAGACATGAACACCTCTTGCTCGCAGTTTATCACGATAAGGTCAGACCCTAACAACAAGCAAACCTCCTCTGCCGTAAGCTGCAGGAAGTCTAACGTGCTCACCATGGGCAGGAAGAAGTTCTTGATTCTATTTAGCATCATAGACGACAGAGGTCCATTCCCCATATTCTTTGCAGAAACAAATGTAAAGAATGCATGGCTACCGAAGAAGACCTTCTCGCATCTCAGGAAATCTTCACATTGCGCTTGCAACAGAGTGACCCTCAAGAACTCAGCGGCTTTTAAAAGGGGAAGGATGTTTTGCCTGTTTAAGACTTGATAGCACTTTTCATCAAAACTCCTCATCCAGTCATAGATTAAGGAAAAGATTTCTGGTGAAACTTTGGAGCGAGATAGCTTAATTTCTTTTCTCTTGATTTCAAAGAAGAAATTTGAATAACTTCTCAGCAAAATAAGATGGCAGGCAAACTTTCTACCTCCAATATTCACAATGATATCTGAACTAATTGGCTCATCAAGCTGTTTCTGCATAATTACATGGAAAGGTCTTTTGGGATGTGTAACGATGCCCCTTAAAACATTTGAAGAGGGAAGACAGAAACCCATATCTTTTAAAGATAATTCACTTTCCATGCTCGCTTTCTGGTTATCGGAAACACATAAAAACGGGGGGAATTCCTCTCGCATTTCTCTCTGGGTTGGAGGATTTCCCATCCAGGGTGGAGTAGATCCCATCAAGGGTGTTCTGTCAGCAGTGGGTGAGGTTTCAGCATGCTCAGATATAGGATCAGTGTACACCTCTGTACCAAGCCCATCGCAAGTCTTGGAGATAGGACCATCACAAACAGTAGAGGAATGGTTTCCTGAGATTCTGAGACCTTCATGCTTGGAGTTGTTTCCTTCTTCACGGCTAAGATCATCTCTGGGTGAGGGAATCACGTGATTAGCATCGTCATGAAGAGTAATAGATCCACAATACATCTCCTGCAAAGAATGTATACAAAATTTAATTCAAATACTCTCTGCTTTTAAAATATGGTTTACTTTCACAATATTCTCATAGTTCAAGAATTTACTTTTTACTTTAATAATTGACTTGATAATTTTAAACACTCGACCTAAGATACTTTAAAAATCTAAGTCAAATTTTGGTCCGTTTTATGGTGTGAACATATATTTTGGAAAATAACAAATTGTGGTAGATTCCATGGAAACCTTATTTTGATTATCTAAATACGGATTTCATAGAAACCATATTTTCATTATTTAAATATGGATTCCATCGGAACCATATTTTGACTATATCCATATAATAATTTCCAAATGTGTGTGTGTTTGTGTTTCCACACCCTATAGAAACCCCTGTATAATTTATAGGCCGTTCCACTCTTAAAAATGCTGTACAATTCTTATGGAGCACACAGGTGTCAAATCTAATCACTTGCGAGTGATTAAAAATTTTTATATTTCAAACTTACCGTTACACAAAGTTTAAACACTTTATTGCAATATATTTGAAGCTTGATTTATGTCAATAATTGTGTATTATTCTGTTTATTACTACTACTATTATTATGTTAAAACCGCTTTAGATATCTACTCCATAAAATCACCTTTGTTGAATTCTGGCATTTCAAATTGAAGATTTTTTTAGAAGTCAGTTAATTAAAAATTAATTTCCCCTTATTTATCCACGCCAATGTATGTGCATTTTCTTAATCAATTATTAACTAAACCATTCATACCTTACTATATAGTTTATTAAGTTGTTGATAACCTTAGCTTTACGTTCAATAACAAATACGATTAAATCACCAAACACCATGTAGGTCTGAACCAAAAATAACAACCAAAAATACTATATTAATAGCTCGCAATGGTTAACAGATTTCTTAGGTACGTTTCAAATAGCTGTTCTTTGCATTTCCAAGGCAGATATTAGTTCCTTAAAGGGGAAAATTCAGGATTTTCATGAGGTGGGGGGGCGGTCAGCGGAGGTTCTCTCTCTGGAAATTTTGATGGAAAAATTCTTCAAAATTTGAGGGTAATTCAGAATTTAATATGACATTTTTAAAAATAATGCATACAAGTTCATTGCTAGTTTATGATTTTTCTAATTTTTGTTAATTAAATTATTTGTTAAAAATGTAAATCAATTATTGACAGTGATTGATAAGCTAAGAAACTGGTTGGTGAGATATTAGATGACAGTTTAAATAGTAGTGATTATAACATAGATTTGACTCAATTTTTAATTATCATTGTTAATACTAAGGATATTGTGTAAGGAACGAGCTTGTGAGAATATTAGATAAGTTGAAAATAGGTTAAAGTGAAACAGTTTATAAGTTAAAAATTATTATAGAAATTTAATAGAAATTTGAAGTTAAATATTAAAAGTGTAGTTAGGATCACCACATACAATAATTGAGAAAGAGACAATTACAGTAATCCTATTAATACAAAATAGGCCTTAATATTAGATTAGAAATTGAAATATAATGATTAGATGAAACACTTGGTTAAAATATAATATGTTAAAATTATTGACATAAGCTATGTGAAATTACAGTTTTGAGTATAAAATAAGAAAGTAAATTGATAAGTTAAATTTAAGCCTATTTATGATCAGTCAGTTGCTAATCAAAAAACAGTAGTCCTAAAAATACAATTAACAACATCAGAATGTATTAAAATATAAGATAGATATATAAATTTTGATAAAATTAAGGAGAGGAATTAACCAACCTAGCTAAAGAACGGCCTATATAAGCACTTATTAACCTAATTTAATTTCATCAAAATTTATACTTTTATTATTTAACTTCTAATTTCTATTAAATTTCTATAATAATTTTTAGCTTATAAACTGTTTCACATTAACCTATTTTCAACTTATATAATATTCTCACAAGCTCGTTCCTTACACAATATCCTCAATCAATTTCTCATTACTAAAGATAATATGAATATAAATACAATTGTTAATACTAAATAAAAAATTCCTTGAGGGGTGGACACCCTTTGCCTTTCCTTGATGCTAAGCTCAGCAGGGCTATATTAAGTTTACTCGTAGTGCAAAGTCTGGTGCTTGTGTTTTGACTATCAGAAACTCAAACAAATTTAAATAAATGGTACTGCGCACCGCACAGACTTTCTCTCTCTTTCTATAAACTCGTAAGATTTCTGAACGGAATAATGTACATTGTATCATCACCACTCCACATAAGAACACGCATAAAATAATATACAATGATATAGAATCAATGAGAAAAGAGGTGCATCTTTGTCCACCTAAGAGCATTTCAAACAGTTTAATGTCTTCCACAAGGGTCAACACTTCGTATTAAAATTTCGATTTCTGGTTAAAATTTTAACATTTTATAAGTTGTTGCAGATCTTCAAGTCATTACATTGATATTTAATTATTCATTTATACATTTTGACCAATAAAAAATGTAAATATTGACTATTGAGTCTAAAATGGAGATAGATCATTGCTGTGCAAACACTTCTCCTAAGAGCTTTAAGGAAAAATAACATATTTTTTTTAGATACTTACTTATATTTAATTACTCTATGGCATTGGAGAATTATTGCGTTAAGACTTAAGTAGTATATGTTTACAACTAAAGCTCACAAAATTGTATTAATATATTTGCGTATAACCCGAACGGGTAGTAAGACGCGGTGCTAATAATAATAATAATAATTAATATATTTGCAAATATCTCAGAAACTGTTGCTTTTATAAAAATATATGTCAAATAAAAGTTTTTTATTTCTAATATTCTTACAATTTTGCAATGATAAGTTGTTTAGTTTCTCAAATAGTTGTGGAGATACGTAAATTAACGCTTCTGTAAAGTACCCTAAAAATAATTTTCATAGGAAAATGAAAATAGCCAGTTTATTTATAATCATAATCAACGCCTAGATACGAATTTTAATCAAAATCGTTTGAGCAGATTTTGAGAAAACCAATTTTTTCTCTTTTCGCCCTTCAGTAAACTACCCTTAATTTTAAGTTTTTATAGACACACAGACAGATGGCATTGCAAAGACTATTTTTTAGGGTTGTGGGGGTCATGAAACGTCGATATCCATTAACATTTCAGGTTAGTTTTTTTTTTACGGTCGCAATACTTAAACTTTAATGTCTAAAAAGTTAAAAAATTCATATAATTGCGTATAGATTGAAAGTTATTGATTTTATAAAAATATGTTTCACATAAAATATTTGTATTATAAATATATATACATATTTGTAATGCTAAGTAATTTCATATCTCAAATAGTTTCGGAGCTATTATAAAAAAATGTTAATTAACGCGACCGACCGGAGCCCTTAAAGCCATTTTGCCGAAATATTGAGGGTAGCCATTTTGTTTGGAATATTTATTAATGTTTATAAATGAAATTTAATCAAAATCGTTAGAGCCGATTTTGAGAAAATCGACTTTTTCTCTTTTTGCCCTACAATAAACTACCCTTAATTTTAAGTTTTAATAGACACACAGACAGACGGCATTGCAAAGACTATTTTTTAGGGTTCGGGAGGTCATGAGACGTCGACATCCATCAACATTTCAGGTTAGTTTTTTTTACGGTCGCAATACTTAAACTTTAATGTCCAAAAAGTAAAAAATATATATATAATTGCGTATAGATTGAAAATTATTGATTTTATAAAAATATGTTTCGAATAAAATATCTGTATTATAAATATATATACATATTTGTAATGCTAAGTAATTTCATATCTTAAATAGTTTCGGAGCTATTATAAAAAATGTTAATTTACGCATCAGACCGGAGCCCTTAAAGCCATTTTGCCGAAATATTGAGGGTAGCCATTTTGTTTGGAATATTTATTAATGTTTATAAATGAAATTTAATCAAAATCGTTAGAGCCGATTTTGAGAAAATCGACTTTTTCTCTTTTTGCCCTTCAGTAAACTACCCTTAATTTTAAGTTTTAATAGACACACAGACAGACGGCATTGAAAAGACTATTTTTTAGGGTTCGGGGGGTCATGAGACGTCGAAATCCATCAACATTTCAGGTTAGTTTTTTTTACGATCGCAATACTTAAGCTTTAATGTCCAAAAAGCTAAAAATATATATATAATTGCGTATAGATTGAAAATTATTGATTTTATAAAAATATGTTTCGAATAAAATATTTGTATTATAAATATATATACATATTTGTAATGCTAAGTAATTTCATATCTCAAATAGTTTCGGAGCTATTATAAAAAATGTTAATTTACGCATCAGACCGGAGCCCTTAAAGCCATTTTGCCGAAATATTGAGAGTAGCCATTTTGTTTGGAATATTTATTAATGTTCATAAATGAAATTTAATCAAAATCGTTAGAGCCGATTTTGAGAAAATCGACTTTTTCTCTTTTTTCCCTTCAGTAAACTACCCTTAATTTTAGGGGTAGATATCCAATTCCAAAAACCCCTCGGGGCAACCCTATGAAAACCCTAGATATCAAGTTTCAGCTCAATCGGTAAAATAGTTTAGGCTCTAGTTGGAGGTACAGACAGACAGACAGACAGACAGACAGACAGACAGACGGAAATTCAAAAACCACTTTTTCGGATTCAGGAAGTCATGAAACGTCAAAATTCATCAAAATCTCGAGTTCGAATTTTTTGACGATCACCATACTTTCTCTACCTGTAAGATAGAGAGAAAGTAAAAATATTATACCATGCCGGGGATGAAATCTGTGACGCTTACCTCAGTTGGCACATGCATTACCGATTGTGGTAATCTCAACCTGATTACTAAAGTTGACAAAGTGAAATTTGAGTTTAACCCCAAAGTGGTAGCTGGTTTCTGCTAGAGAAATATCGCCACGGGTCAAGTGAACTGAACAAACAAGATAACACAATAAAACAAACATCAGCCAGCACAATAAAATTACAAGTGACGAAGTCATGGATGTGCGTCCCAAATTTATAACGGGCATGACTCAACCGTCTATTGTCTGGTAAAGATACGCGCTGTGCGTGTGCACGCTTAAAGATGGCTAACTAAACAATTGTAACTCGTCATAAAAGATTACCAACATTCCAACACTTCCCCTCGAGTTGGTTGTCAAAAGAAAGTCACTATTGCGAATCACCCAGTCTTGATGATCCCTTGCATAACATGTGTTTAACTATGAACAGTCCTTTAGTTAAGAAGTCTGCAACTTGAGCGTCTGTTAAGATGTGAACCAAACAAAGTTCCTTGCGTTTCAGTACGTCCCTTATAAAGTGATGACGGATATTGATGTGCTTGCTCCTTGCATGGAACATCGGATTCTCCGCCAATTTCAATGAGCTTCTGTTGTCATAGAAGATAACCATCTCGCCCAAGTCGCCAAAACCCATCTAGACGAGGAATCGCTGCAAATAGACGGTTCCTTAACGCTCTCTGACAGAGTCAAGTCTTCTGTCTCTGTCATCGACAGGGTGACAGTTCGCTCTTTTTTTTATTCCCAGGATACCGTTCCACCATGTAGCATGAATATATACCCAGTGTAAGACCTCTCGTCTTTGGAACAACTTCTCCAGTCTACATCTACAAATCCTTTGACTGGTCCTGGATCTGAGCCATAGGTCAACCCCACATTGATGGAACCCTTTAGATAGCGTAATACATGCTTGGCGGCCTTTCAGTGATCGGTACCAAAATCGTTGTTGAACTGCCCCAGATGGCTTACAACAAATGATGTCGGGCCTTGTAGTCGATGCCAAGTATGTAAGAGCCCCGACCAGTTCGTGGTATGGAAGCCTTACATCGTCTTCCAACTGCTCTTCGTTTCTCCTCAGCTTCAAGCCATAGAGTAAGTACTTTTGTACACCTTATTATTTCAGGAGATAAGATGAATGCAAACGAACTTGGGAGTTAATATAAAAACAAATCATATGCCTTAGCTTTGTCAGAATGTTTCTGATTTCTTATGCTCTAAGGGTACGAGGTATAACACCAGAAAAGTACTGAATGAAGATGTGAAATCGGGTTAATTATTGAACAGATAATTATTATAAGTCGCTAAGCGACACCCTGAAAACAACATTCTCACAAATAAACCCTAATATAGTGTGCCGAGCTAATTGGAATTAGCTCACACAGTCAAGTGTTTCTACCTTCCCTCAAGGAAATAATGACTTGACAAGAACTAAGGTTGAGATTGGACTTACCACGGCCTAGCCGATGAAGTTGTTGTGTTGTGGGATCGTCACTGATGAGCCACACTTAACTATAGTAGAGCTGCCACACAAAGAAAAACATTGATTCAAACTATTTCTTGTGACGCTCTCCAAGCGTCTATTCTTTGCACATGCGCGAAGACCCATTTCTGAAATCCACCCCTCCGACGGCTATTCTCCCTGTGACGTAATTGGTCGACTACACCTGTCTTCCCTTCCTACTCTCCTTTCAATCAGGGAGCCTATTTAATATCATGTATGATCAAATATTGACACAGAACGATATTCCACTTTCTAGTGAACACATTAATAATTTAATCTTTTCTGCAACTAACAGCTAGAAGTACCATGTCACTGAACAGAGCCGCGGAGTGGGAGTCCACCAGATACCATCTCGCCACTCCGTGTATATCAACATTGAACATTTATGTTGCTGATCTGCTCTATATGAACTGTTTGTCCATTTACTTAGAATTTAGGTTTGTAATCCTACTAGGGATTACTCGCTTACCGCTGGCATTTACAATCACTAAGTTTTGCTTGCATCGGTCATGAGATCGACTAAATTTAGGAGTGTAGGCAGTGGATAGCTTCACGATTCAACCTTCTACCTTAAATAGGTTGTATTGGCCAAATGTAATTTGTGGTAATTGGTTTCATGTGACCAAGTGAGCCTGTTGATTGATAGTTGGGCAATATGTTCCTTCTGAACAAATCTTGTTTGACGTTGTTATATATAATATATAATATATATATATATATATATATATATATATATATATATATATATAAAAAATTCACGTTCTGTTTCTTTGTGTGGCCTCTGGCGGTGTTTTGGATCAGCTAGAGCTGTTTTGGGCTAGACCATTTGTTGTTTAAAATCTTAACACAGTTAATATAAAGTTAGTACAGCTGTGATAGCTCAGCTATTATTTTGTGGTCGCTTAGCTACCTATTAGACGTTCTGCTAGAACTGTACTATGTCGAGTCGCCTATATTTATATTGTTTTGTTGTGAGGCCACTCTATTCCTTCTATTATTGAGAGAACGTCGACTCTCACTTGATGGAGAAGTATTAGATAGTCCATGGCCTAATTGGGCTTTAATTCCCCCTTTTTATGGGCTTGTATTCTCTTTGTTTTCACGTGTACTCTGTTTAACCTTATTTACTGGTCATGCTCGTGCTTGATCTCTATTCTACTTTTCAAGTTTGTATTTATTGGCCCGTAGACGGGTTCCTTTTTAAGATTCTCAATGAGGACGTTAGATAACCTAATGTTTACATTTTGTTCTACATACTATTGTGTAATCAACTAGGGGATTTATGATCATTACAGCCATGTCCTAATTCGGACCTACTTGTCCATAGAGTAAGGGATATAGCTTGCATCCTCATTAAGTGGTCATGACGTTTTCGCTGTTAGTGAACCATAGTATAGGGGCTCGTAGCTTGCATTCTACTGTCAACTAGTTCATATATTACTGTTATAAATAAGGCACCCCAAGCTATATGAGGTATTTTATGTGTCAATTAGATCATTACTTAACCAATTAGTATATTACTATTACCTGATCCGCCTCTAATTGCTTTTTGTTGGGCTAGCCGAAACAATGTTGCCTGTTTTAGCTATGGTCTCGTCTAGTTTTAAGAATCCTCTTATAAAAGGGTTATTCCTCACTAGATATTCAATATAGCATGTGACATTGATGCATGTTTTGTCTCATAAAGTTCTGTCACTGGGTAATTACTAAAACAAAGTATAGTGTAACCAGCCTGAAGTATTTCTAATCATTACTTACTAACCAGGCTTCTTTATTTAACTTTAATGCTAAATTATATGGATTAAAAAAGTACCGCGACACCCATATTGGGATTCAAAATGTATATGTAACCTGTTATTCATTCAATAAATTGTTGTATGTCATGTACTTGATCTTTTTGTAACTATGCAACCCACCTTATATATTAAGGAGGATTCAATAGAGTTAAGAGTGTAAATCACTTCACTAACCTTGTGAGTCATAGATAATTCAAAAATTGTTTTGGAAAAACCACCCTCATTACACCAAACCACGACTTGAAATCCAATCTCCCTGTCTACGGTAGTCTATACTAATACGAGAGTGACACCATAAACCATGTGGCCACCAAATTAGGTCTTTGTTTTTTTTTAAACCAGATAATGAGGGTAAAATCTCGCTCTATGAATAATTGTTCTTATCATGCAAATGTTTTCCTAATGTATAGAATTGTTATTGTTAAGAAGGAGTGCAAGGGTGGCCCAAGGTAAATTTTGCGCCCGGGCGGGATTTCTTTTTGGCGCCCCCCCTATATTAATTATGTACAGCATATTAATTTGTGTCAAATTTCTTCAGGCAAATTCCCAACGACCAAACCTTATGAAAAGTTCATAGGGTCTATAAACGCTTAGTTTCCGAGCTAGAAGGAATGTTGTTGTTCAATTATTAATAAGTAACCTAACAGAAGAAGCAATTCAATTAAACAAGACAAAGTTGAACAAAAACAAATAAAACACAAGACAGAACATTTTGTTACAAAAATTGTTCAAAATGGTGTCCTGCTTCGTTGCACCCTCTGAGCCTGCATTTCATGATTTGTCGTACTCTGATGAGTACACCTGTGGTGTTACGTATTTGCTGACATCCATTTACGATAGACTTTCTTAAAACCTCAACTTCAGGAACAGGAGTTGAGTAAACAATGGACTTTAATGTCCCCAGAAATAAAAAATCTATAGGTTTCAAATCTGGTGTTGAAGCAGGCCATTCAATAGATCCCCCACTACCAATTCATATTTGAGGAAAACCTTTAATAACTATTAAACTAAGCATTTCTAGACCCATATTTATACAGGTGGTGCACAGTGTGTTGACAAATTTAATAACTATATATTTTTACTAATAAACATAAATTAACCACGAAAGATTGACAGTTTTCTACATAACCTTGAGTTACTCATGGTTTAAAAACAATACCTACAAGATGGCCAGGATGTGCCATCAGGGCTGGATTTATGTATGTGGAGGCTTCGGGGTGGCTTACGGTGTGGGGGGGGCCCCTATAAACCCATGTAAATTACATCATAGCATGTTTGAGGAATGTTATTAATTAGGCAACTTTTTGATATCACACAAATTTAATTGTAGCAAAGTAAAATGAAGTAGGCTACATGAAGACTTCATAAAAACACTCGAGCCAGAACAGTATAGTTTACAAGCGCTGGGCAGTTGTTGTTATGTTGGTCCAGTGTGTGTCAGGAAAACTTCTCAATTTGACATGATAAATTACTTTTAATACTATTGATACGGTTAGCGCACTTATATAGGTATAGCTTTTCTGGTCTTACCAATTAGATTAGGCCATTAGTAGCAAGAAAAGCTTGTATAACCTGAACAAATAGTAATATGTAATGCTAAAAATAAAAGAAATAAAATTAGCAAGAAATGATAGGTTAATACTTCAATATTATAATCAGAGGAGGCCTTTATAAATAAAAATCACCATTAGTGTGGGGAGGTAATGGGAAAACCACAACAATATTGCTTTTTTATAAACATGTAATAACTTTGTAAACATTTTCAAGTAGCAGAGATGCACAAAGTGTCTTTGACAAAAACATACACTGGGATAAGTTTGGTGATTACTCGCTGGCTCGCTCACCAGTTTGGCCAGGCAGTCACTCAGTCAAACACTATTCACACTATACGTAATGGCAATGTCAGGTCAGTTTCACGGAAAGTTTTTGCGCAAACAATGTGATTTTACAAACATGCCGAGGTTTGATATCAAACAATTTGTAAATATTGCGATTTTGCTTAATGAAGATGAAGAAGCCAGAGAAAAAAAACCCAAAAAAGTGTTGGTGAGGAAGATGCTAAAATTTATAAAGTTTATGGGTGCATATCACATATTGTTCTAGGCAATGGAAGAGGATATTAAGCCTATCACTGTCTTTCTTACTGGCCAAATAATATATTTACTCATATCGACGTATTTGTTCAGTTAAGAGTTCGTCATCCATTTTTAAAATCTTATTGAAAAGGCACAGAGTCAACATTATGGTTATTGTACACTGGCACAACTCACTCCCGGACCATTCTGTCACGCCAAAACATTCTCCTTGAGAATGCTGGCCGTGCCACTGACGGTTTGTGACATTGTCCCCTAGTATGAATGCCACCATATAAACTCTATTGAAGAATATTTTGACGTGAGGCTGCCGTGATGTGACGTAATTTTGACACTACGCATAGTGAGAATAATGCTTCCCTCACGCACTCGCTCGCTTGTCAGTCTGGCTGAACTCTTAAGGTACCTTTTCCTGGATCACATTACATATTTTTATATTATGTCGATATAATCCTCTACAATTGACACTTCTACACCTAGTATTCTACTTAACTACCTCATTAAAACACAAACTGGCACTGAACATGAACACAACAGACATCTGAATTCCAACGTTTCTCGAGAGTAACTGACTTAAATTTGTCAGAGCAACAACAAATTGGAAAACAAAATTATATCAAGCGGCGCTGTCAGCTGGTTCGTGGAAACACTTTTAGAGGAACCACTGCAGCATGCCAAAAGGGGGGCCAATGTATTTAGAGTTAGCACGCATAAGTGTAAATGATCAACGGGGACTTACTTTCTTAGTAAATCTTTCAAGTGTAGGTAGGAATTTTATTTTTTTTAAGCTGTACACACATTAACTTGTTTATACCTCACTATTTCGTGCAGGAATAACATTATGTTAGACACAAAACAAGAACGTATTTACAATAGAAAATTAGAGTTTTTTTATTTATTCGGGGGTCTGTGGGGGCCCCGGGGCAATCATCCAAATCACCCTTCCTTAAATACGGCTCTGTGTGCATACACTGATGAACGCACTACTCGAAACTTGACATGTCTTTGAGAAACGTCTCTTGTTGAATTGCTTCAACTTCCACCACAATTATTTAAGTTCCTTAATTGTTCTTGGGGGAGTCGCGTGAATATGACTCTTTAACAGACCCAAAAAGAAAAGTCTGAAGTTGTTAAGTCTGGTGAACGTGAGAGCCAGACGATGTCCCCCACATCTTGAAACAAGGTGCCCAGGAAACATTTTGCAAAGCACCTCCAAAGATGTTCAACCTTTCTGACCCCTGAACTGCAACGCAAGGGAATGGATACCAAGAACATGTGGTTCCAGCAAGATGGGTCAACTGCCCACATAGCCCAAACTTTGGCCCACTACGAGGACCAATTACCCTCTGGCTGGCCACCCAGCTCCATCACAACCCAGGTGACCGGCACATAATTTTTATTGGGGGACATGTTGAAGAATCATGTTTACGAGACTCGTACAAGAACAATTCAAGAACTTAAAGAATTGTGGTGAAAGTTGAAGCAATTCAACAAGAGATGTTGCTCAAAATTTAATGTCAAGTTTCAAGAAGTACATACAACAATGTTTTGCATATAATGGTGGCCATCATAAGGACATTTTTTTAAAATGAGTAATTCAAGGGAATGTAAAAAATGGGCAAACTTTTGTTGTTAATTAAAGTTTAATTTGAAGTATTAATTATTAAAATAGCAATTATAGTGTTATTAAATGTGTCAACACCTTCTGCGCCACCCTATATAATCTTTTCTTAGTGTTTGTTGATAGGATCACGGTTGTATAATATTTGACACCACACCCTACACACCCTAGATAATTGGAGAATAGTAAGAAAATATGAAAACAGTCACCAAATGCAGCAAATACAAACCTAAAGTAATCCGAGCATGATAGGAAAAATAATTCCCAAACCTAGCAACTCCAAACCTAACGTAATCTGGGCGTGATAGGAAAATTATCTGATGGGAAACTCCACAAACTTAGACTGATAATCATAATCCAAAGTTTCACTGTGAGAATGTACGGAAACGGGTTGAATTATAAAGAGCACAATAAGAACATGTTTTCTAGAAAATGTTTTTGTCTTTATTTTTTACTAGACCTATAGCAAACCATTTGATATAATGAATGGCTTAAGTGATAATTGTAAAGTACTATTTTTGGGTGCCATTTTTTAAAATGGCAGATGTAAAATAACTTTCTAAGAATGACACTATACATTTTTTACCAACCACAAAAAGACATACAAATTTTCCAAATTCCTTTTAAGTATTAAAAAAATGAACAATTTTTGTGCTTAGCAACTTCACTATTACGCCCAGGTTTTTAGTTTTGAAGTTGTTAGGTTTTGGAATTATTCTCCTATCATACCCAGGCTATGTTAGGTTAGATTGGTGCCCTGTTTGGTGCCCCCTCGAACTGGCACCCTGTGCAGCCACCCAATTTGCCCGGCCCTTAAGTCGCCCCTGAAGGAGTGGACTAATGTATGAATTTGGTCATTCAAACATCTACAGTAAATAAAATACAATTCATTTTCAAATGTGATATTGTCAATTTTATATATTGAAACATTTCAATATTAAAGTAATTAGCTCTGCCGACCATGTATTTGATCTGCTAAGGCTACAATTTACTTCAAGTAATATAGCTTAGAGCCTTATTAGAATATGTGTTTTGACTTTACAATAATACACTAATAGCCATTAGATGAAAATGTGAGTAATTATTGTAATAACTTAAGAAAAATATTATAGCTTGAACCTTTATCTAGAATTATTAGAGCTTATTAATAGAATAGAATATACTCCTAGAGGAAGTGCTTTCATACACCTTAAATTATTTCAGGAGACAAGGTAAATGTATTAGAATTTGGATTTTATATAAAAAAATCACTTACTTTAGCTCAGTCGAAATGTTTCTCGTTCCTTTTCTTCTGCTCTGACGTTATGGAGTTTGAAACCAGAATAGGCCTGGAAGTAGAGATGTGAAATTAGGTTGGTTGTTAAATTGATAGTCATAGGTCACTAATAGACACTTTGACAAAACATTCTCACAATTAAACTCTAATTAATATTTAAGAATTAAAATAACTTCACTAAATTGTGAATAGTTGAAAAAGGGTAAGTAATTTATTATTTTTACTTTAGTCAAATCATTATTAATTGTAAAATAATATTTCCGATCAGACATAGTTTTAATAGTGTACTTAAATGAAGACAGTATTAGTGGGGGGAAAGATTTTGAGAATGTATCCCTAATTCGCTTCGTAAGAATTTTAACGTGCAACTTCAAGGCAAAGACCAAGTGCAATGTGATAATTCATCTCGGCATTCTTAAATCACCAGGCAGACATTCAATCAACCGAGTTCAGATATATGCACCAGATTATTTTATGAATTAATTAAAAAGATTTTCTCTTTTGTCTAATAAATTTACAAAATTTTTTTAGTATAACATATAAACAAATGTTTTGATCTTATTTATGCTAGCCAAAACTTTAAGCAAGTTAACATAATTATGGCAGATATTGATCTGTTTTAAATATTGAATTAGAAAGTAACTTACAATGGTCAAATGGATCACAGTCTTATATGTGTGCAAAACCAAAAGAAATATCTGAATGTTTCACTCTCTCTTTTACTCATTTGTGTGCAATTAATAACTTAAATATCTTTCACCGTTGTCTGTCTCCTTATTTGAATAAATTTCAGCTTATTAACTAGTAAGGGCTTGAAATACAACTCTATTTATTTATAGATATTGGTATAAGCTAATAATTTAGTGAATTTTAAATAGGTAAGGCCACATCACTTAGCAACAACACAACAAACCTAGACAAATATTTAATAGGACAACAATATAAACATGTAACCAGGGCCACAACATAACTTTACTAAAGAGATAAAAACTTCAGTTTAAAATTTTCCCAAAAGAGAGCATCACATACAGACCTATTTGAAGATAAAAGTTTTATTGCTAGATGATAACAAAAAATGTATACAACTATATAAAAGGTAATGAATGATAACTGGAGTACAGGTAAGCAATTTTCAAGTTTTTACAACAAAATAATATAAGGGTGGAAAAAACGTTTTTTATAACATAAAAAAATATTGATTTAAGCTAACAAATCAATGTAATATAATTAACAAACTTTAAGATAAGCCACGCAATTTGAACGTTCCGGCAAACAGTGAGTCGGAAGATACACATTTAAAACATACAAAACACATGTAGTAGCATAAAATATCTTTCTTTTTGTTTTGTGTGTTTTAAATGTCTCTCTTCATATGAAAAAGGAATAGTTCCGAAAATTCAAAACAATATGTAACTGTGGAAGTGTGAAAAAATGGGAAGTGTTAAAGTTTAAAAGAAATGAAAAGAAGAGAATAAATGAAGAAAAAAGTTGGTTTGTTTCTATCTAGGCATAACCTAACTATCCTTTCAGGTTGGCTACCTTCACTCTCACCTATTTTACATTATTATACAGTGTTTCTACAATAAATTATATATGGGTTTGGAGATAAACATCCTTAATTATAACATTTTCAAATGATTGTCATGCCAATTAACTAAATTTAATGTGGCCCCATTTGAAAACCTGGAGCTGCTTCAAGCCCACAACGCAGGGGATTGGTAGTTGAGTACTTCTACTCTGAGACTTAATGGGTGTGCATGCTAAATTAGTTCTTGATTTCAAGATTAACACCCTCAAATATCACATTTTTCAAGAAAGGGGATTAAATTGACCTTCTTCAAGATGAGAGAAAGAGAGACATATAGTCTATGTGTCTCTCAATCTGGGAAATTTTAATTTTTAGGATATCCTGTTAAATATGTTGGTCAGCTTTGGCTCCCAAAAGTTGATTAAAGATTTATATAAAAGAAACTTTACTAAAATAAAATAAAGAAAGATATTTTTAAAACTTGGAAATTTTAGTATAAAGGATCCTACCATGGGTTCCTACCATGGGTATTATTCACTAATCAAGAACCGAAGTTTTACGTCAAAAAAGGGCTTTTTTGGGAATTTATTCCCGCGAGACCCTTTGACAGATTTTTTTCAGATTAGTAGATTCTCCTAAGTTGGACCTTGCTCTTTGCTAATATGGGGGTCCCGACCCCCTCCGACCCCCCATCTGGCCGGAAACTCTGTGACCAAGGGGGGCGGTGCAAAAGATGTGAAACACGTTTAGCCCTCGCCTGACATAACTAAAGGCGATAGAGAATATCGGTTTGTGCCATAATTACCATCGGGTGATCATCTAACGTTTGCACCGGACCAATTTTTTAATAGGGGGCTTTTGCCCCCCCAGTATATTATTTTATTATCTCAGCTTCTATTAAACATTGAGTGAATATTTCTTCACGAAAAATCCTCCGATTGGTCACCGGTTGTTCTGGGAGTCGTTCCATGTAAAAATATTTGGGGGGCTTTTGCCCCCCTAAACGCAGCTCTTGAACTAGAAATGATGGAAAAGTATTTTCTTCACTAAAATACTTCGGGTTAGGCACATATTCGATTTAAAACTGTTAGATGTGCTAATTTGACTTTTGGGGGGCTTTTGCCCCCCTGGACGCAATTCCTTAACTAAAAATGTTAAAGAAATAATTTTTTCATTAAAAGTCTTCGGGTCGTGCACACATTCGATTTAAATTTTGTTCGGTGAGAAAATTCGATTTTTTGGGGGCATTTTCTCCCCTGGACACAGATCCTGAACTAAAAATGATGGAGAAGTAATTTATTTATTAAAATTCTTCGGGTAGGGGTCACATTTGATTTAAAACTGTTCGCGGTAAAAATTTACTTTTTGGGGGCTTTTAGGGACTTTTACCCCCCTGGACACAGCTCTTGAACTAAAAATGATAAAGAAGTAATTTCTTCACTAAAATAGTTCGGGCCGGGCACATATTCAATTTAAAATTGTTCACTGAGAAAATTTAACTTTTTGAAGATTTTGCCCTTTGCCCCCCTGGACGCAGCTCCTTAACTAAAAATGATAAAGAAGTAATTTATTCACTAAAATACTTCGAGTTAGGCACACATTCGATTTAAATTTGTTCCCTGGGAAAATTAGAATTTTGGGGGCATTTGCTCCCATGGACGCAGATCCTGAACTAAAACTGATTAAGAAGTAATTTATTCATTAAAATTCTTTGGGTCAGGATCACATTTGATTTAAAATTGTTCGCGGTAAAAATTTGACTTTTTATGGGCTTTTTCTCGCCTGGACTTTTAAAGGCTTAATTTAGAGGAAGTGCATCCATGTTTGTGTGTAGAAAAAGTGGAAGGCCATTTTAGTAAAACCACCCTTGTTACATTCAACCGGGATGAGGAATCCGATCTTTCTTGCCATCATCGGCAGTCTAATCTAAGATGAGAGTGAACCATAATAGTATATCAGCTAGGTGAAAAAATAGTACCATTTCTGCGGTAAAGACCCTTGGGGTATCATTTTATTCAGTTTTTCATGCAGAATACAAATACACAACTCGGAAATCGAAATTGGTAGCTTTCTTATCTTTTGTGTTAAAAAACTTTGATAAAACCACACTTTATTCTATTTTTATCTTTCCTTTACTAAGTATACATTAAAAAAAAGTTCGTACAAAATTTTACTTATATATTCTCTCTAAAAAAAAGGTTCAGTTCATTTTTAAGGTTGAACCAACGATAAAAAGCCCTAACGAGGGCCAAACCTGAATAATACCCCGCTATTCTGGGTTTTAACTGCATCATGCAACGTTAATATGCTTAAAATCCACTTAAGTGAATTGCTGAGATTAATATATGGAATTTAATAATGATTATGTATAATAGTTACTGCTATCCACAAAACATTGTACAGTTTCTATTTGTACACTTTTTTTTTGTGCATAATAACACAAAGGGCATATTATATTATCTCCTATTCCAGATTCATGCTGAACATGTGAGAATATAAAAATTAGTCATGGCAGAAGAAATAAAAAAAGCTGTTTGTGTGTTATGTGCACAAGATGACAATGAGCCAAAAAGTAAGTTGTGCTTCCCAAATAATGTCACGTCTTGGATGCAGCTTAAGGATATTTCAGTAGCTCGAGGAGATGGGGTCTGTTTCGAGGATGCTTTCCTGCCTGATTCACCAATATTCTACCACGAACGATGCAGGGGAAAACATACAAATAAAAAAGTATACAAGAGTGCTTGAAGGAAAAAAAATTACAAAGAAAAATCACTAAAAAGCCTCAGAAAAATGCCAAGGTAAAGAACTAGTGGGGCACAATCATTTATGCTCCCAAAACAATGCATTTATTGAAAGAAAGCAAAATACATGAAAACCTCTGAAACTAGAGAATAACTTCATCAAGTGTCAACTTTAAGAATTGATAGTACTGTAAAAAGAGCAATATATGAACATATCAAGTGAGTACTGACATAAACAATATTGCATCAATAATTTTCGGTATATTTCAAAAAGATCTTGTGTTAAGTGATGCAGTTTATCACAAGTCATGTCACAAAGATTTTTGTTGTATCCTTCATTATCATGGAGAAAGAGAAAGGAAACCCCGTCTGTGTGAGTCTGATACAGTTGAAGATATAGCATTCAAGACTGTGATATATGTATGTTAAAATCTACTTCAAGAACTCAGAATCCTTCCTTTGGCTAGTTTTTATTTCATAATGGAAGATGAATTTTCTGCTTGCGGTCTTGAATGGTTAGAAGTTGACCAAAAGCACTTCACTCATAAAATAAGAATCAAAATGATTGATTCACTACATTTTGTCCATGTAAGTCACAAGAATGTACTGGTGTTTCCATCTTCAATAAAATTAGAAGCTTTTGTTATTGAAAACTTCTCTTTGCAACACAAGCTGCAGCAGGTTCAGGATGGTGAGTCTTCATAAGTTCTTTACAAATAAGTAGGTGAGGTCTTATTCAAGAAAATAAAGCAAGTTAAAACTATACTTTCGTGGCCACCGAAAGAAGAAGATTTAAGTGTTGAAGAAGTATACAAATACATTCCAAAAGAATTGACACTATTAATGGAAGGGCTAATATCAAAATCAAGTCCTCGGGCTAAATGTCGCCAATATAATTGGCACAGGAATTGTTTTACCGTGCTGCAGGTATAGGTACTCTAAAGAGTGTAAGAGCCTACTCTTCCCAGCTGTGATCAAAGGTTTAACCAATAACTACTCTTCAGCTAATAAATAGATTGGGTCATGCCATCAGCTATGACGTATTGGAAGAGCTGGAAACTCCAGAGGCGCTTAGAAACATAGATTCTCTGTGAGAAGGTAAAGTTATTATTCTGTATACTTTTAGACATGGAGAGAAACCAGAAAATGTGGCTCTTATGATATCAGATAGCAATGATAACTTGGAACAAAATTTGTCTGGTAGTGGAACATCGCATAGAGTAAACTCTATTTTAGTAAACAAACCACAACAGTCTGATTGTGAAGAGACTGTATCCTGTGACACTCACCTAAAGAAGTCCACATAAATTGAACCTGCAAGAAAGAAAGTGAAGACTATTGCCAAATACATGAAGAGTAGATTTGCAATCTATTTTCTTCTCATCCAGAAAAGGCCTGGATGTTTTAACAACAATCTATATAAATATGTGTGTTTGTAGCAAAAGTCACCATATAACTAATATGTACCATTACTAAGCTATGTGTGAATAAATAAGCATTAAATCTTACCAAAGTATGAATACTTGTTTGTGTCAACAGTAAAACTAAAACGGGAAAGAACGATGATATACTTTGTGATGTAATAGAAACCAAACAAATTTTGTTTTGTGAATAGGAATTACAAATTAATATATTACAATTCATATAAAACTCAGTTTTGTGGATTTAAGCACATGCACTTTGTGTGATGTCTTTAAAACCCAGAATAGCGGGATATTATTCAAGTTTGACCCTCATTATGGGCTTTTATCATTTGTTTAACCTTAGAAATGAACTTAACTTTTTTTTTATAGAAATTTTAATTGAACAAATTTTGAAATATTACATTTTTTTAAATATATACTTTATAAGAGAAAAAATAAAAAAGTGTGTTTTGTCAAACTTTTTTTTTGGCAAAAGAGATGGAAAAGCTAGCAATTTCAATTTCCGGGTTGCCATATTCGTAATCCACACAGAAAACTGAATAAAATGGCACCCCAAACGTATTTACTGCAGAAATTCTACTATTTACATGAAACTCAGGGTCTAGCTGATAGACTTTTAAACCATGTGGCCATTGAATCAGGTCTTAGTTTTTTTAATCGGATGGGGACGGAGGAGTACAATTCATTTTTAAATGTGATATTGTCAATATTATTTAGTGAAACATTTCTGTATTAAACTAATTTGCTCTGCTGACCATATATTCGATCTGCTGAGGTTACGATTTACTTCAAATACACTATCTTAGAGCTTTATTAGAATATATGTTTTGACCTAACAATACCACATTAAAAGCTGTTATATTAAAATGTCAACAATTATTGAAATTAATTAATAAAAATATAGTAGCTCTAATAATGACCTTTATATAGAATTATTATACCTTATCAATAGATTATAATATTATATAATATAATCCTAAAACAAATAGTTTTGTACAACTTTTTATTTCAGGAGAAAAGATGAATCCACCAGAATTAGGATTTATTATAAAAACAAATCATATACCTTAGCTCAGTCGGAATGTTTATCCCTTCTTCTGCTCTGAGGTTACAAGGTTTAACACCAGAAAAAGCCTGAAAGTAGATCTGAAATCAGGTTATTAGTTAAAGTGATAATCATAAGTTGCTTGTAGACACCCTGACACAACATTTTCACAAATAAACACTAATTATATTTAAGCGTGTAAATCACTTCATAAACCTTGTTAATCATAGGTCATTTAAAAAGTTCTTAAGTCAACTATCATTTTTAATATTGTATTATTTTTATTATGAACAATCTACTACTAAGTATCCAATAATATTTTTGATGAGATATGTTTTTAATAATTTAGTTAAAAAAAGATTGTAAACAATATTTTAATGGAGTAAGGTTAAGATATATCACTATTAGTAAAGCTGTGTTTTCTTAGTGACACAATACATGTGCGGTGCAGTACGCAATGAGTTGAGAAATTGAAATATAGGGGTCATAATTAATAGTAGTGATTTCTTTAACAATATGATATGTAGTGCATCAATATGTATGCGAAGCAGTATACTGACTGCTTTTAGAGCAGTCAAGTGCGACCTGCCCAGCGCATTAAGACGTGTTGGTGTGTTTATTGTGGTCGTTTGTTTATAGTCAATTAGTTTGAAAGGAGAGCTAAGAAACAATAAGTTTATCAGCCCTGCTTTGCTTCCAGAGATGATGAAGAATTAATAGATTTGATTTTCAAACATGATATATTAAATATTTTAGCACTGTATCTTACAACCTGTTCAAGTTGTATACATATGTACTAATTACACTAATAAGCTAGGAGTGAGTAAGTTTATATTTAGAGGAAATGTACCTACACTTGTGTGGAAGTAGAGTGGAAATTTGTTTTGGAAAAACTCAAGTGGGATTCAAACCCGTATCTCCATGTCTTCGGCAGTCTAGTCTACACAGGAGTGCTCACGCCTTAGACCATGCAGTAATATGATATTCTATGGAAGATTAGTGATCCGGAACGTAAGGACAACATGAAAAAGCAATGCACTAACACTAACGCTGTATCCCTTCTTAGGTACCCTTGTTTAAAAAAAAAATCTTAACGTCATCGAGTTCTACTTACACATGAAAGACAACTAAATACAATGTAGTGCTGCAAATTTGTCTAGACTCAAGGGAAACAAAATACCACAGCATGGAGCACATTACACTCCCACATGCCCATTTCATAGTGCACCATGCATGTATTGCGTTGCTAGAAAAACCAAGCTTAACTAAAACACCATTAGTGGGCGCAAAGATTTTGAAAAAGTATCTGTATCTATTTAGGTAGAATTTTAGAGCATACCTTCTCAGCAAAGACCAAGTGAAATGTGATCATTCCTTTCGGGATTCTTAAATCACTAGGTAGATAATCAATAGCATGATTAGGATACCGAAATTAGATTATTTTATAAAATAATTTAAAAGAATTTCTCTTCTGTATGATAAAATTACAGCCATTTTTGAGTATGACGAATTAACAAATATTTTGATCTTATTTATGCTAGCCAACACTTTTAGCACGTTAACATAATTATTGTAGTTACTGATTTGTCTTAAATATCATATTATAAAATAATTTGAAATGTTCAAATGTATCACAATCTTCTTTATGTGTCAAAGCGAATGAAATATAAGTTTACCTTTGTCCTTTACTCATTTGTGTGCAAATAATAGTTTTGAAATTTCTTCCACCATTGACTGTCCAGTTATTTGATTAGAATTCAGCTTACTAACCAGTGAAAATTTAAATACAACTCAATTTATCTATAAATAATAGTATAAAATAATAATAATTTAATAAATAATTAAAAGGCAAAGCTAAATCACATAGCAACAACACAACAAACCATGAAAAATATTTCCCATGACTATAATATAAACATAATGGAAGCTATGAGCAATGTCTCAACTTAACCTTCCAAGCTTGTGAAAACTTTGTTTAAAACTTTTTCTAACAAGCTCATAACATTTGACAAAAGTTCAATACTTTACCGGTAGATGATGTCAGGTTTATTTATTTATATAAAAGGTAATGAATGGGAGCGAAAGTTCTGGAAAGCGATTTTCAATTTTTATAACAAATAAAGGGTGTTCAAAATGTTTTTTTTTAAATAAATCTAATAACTGCAAAAATAATTATCTAAACGAGTGTTCAATTACATCACAACTTAAAATAACTTAACTAATGGATTTTAAATTAAGGTACGGAATTTGAATGTTGCGGTAAATTGCTTGTCGGTACACCTTTAATGATCTAACATACTTGTGAAAGCAAATTTAATCTTGTTTTGCAAATAATGCCCTTAAATGTCACATTTTTAATGCATGGCGAATTAATAGGAAAAATTTAAGGCTCCCAAAGTTTCATCACAAACACACCGCAAGATATTGGTAGTCGAGGACTTGTACATCAAACGTGCAAGTGTGTGCAACCTAATTTAGATCTTATTTGTAATATGAATTACCTTAAAATCATTTTTTTTAAAGCTTTGCTTACCAATGAACCAAATTTAAAGCAAACTCATTTGAAAACCATAGGGTGCCACAAGAATAAACCACAGGGCATAAAAAGTTGGTCACCTCTACTATGAACCTACATGGGTATAAACCTTAACTTAGTTCTTGTTTTCGAGAAAAACGACATTAAATATCACATTTTAGAAGGCCTGACATTCCAATCTAACAACTTTAAGGTGCCCTTATTTGAATGTACGTATGTATGTCATCTATGTTCAAATGGACATGTGTAATATTCCTTGGCTAAAACATCAACACACACTGTGGGTATTAGGTTGAAAAACATATATGGATATGAATTATTGAACAGAAAATAGACCATGTATCCAAGTGTAAATGCACATGTGTGCATGAGATACAGTATTCAAGCCATTAGTAGTTATTATGGTAACAATACTCAGTTGCTAAGATTTCTGACTGCTGAATATAGACTAAAGATAGTTTAGAAGTAATATGCTGATATAATCAATCGGTTCATAAAGTGCACATTAAATACTTAAACAATAAAAAAAAATTAATGTTAAAAATTACTGATTGATGAGCGAAATAAACTGTTGTAAAAACCTAATTATTTTAGACCCCACTTGGAAATATAACTGGTTTTACACTAAACCTTTGTGATATGGTAACTTTCCCAACATGGTTACTAAAACCAGTAGGTTCTTAAACAATCGTAGTATCTGTTCTTTTCCAAATAATTTTTATAAGGGTACATTAAGCAAAGCATGTTATCTTTGATATGAAACTCGGGTCAAATTTACTTGCACTTAGAATTCAATCGAGTTATAAGATGGCTAGCTTTATAAAATAGATCATTGCAGTAGCCTATATCTGTAATGTTTAATACACCTCTTATATCGTGGCAGCCTTTCCAATTTAGATAAAACTTGTTGCTATAAAAATGTACTAGTATTTTAACCTTCACAGAAATGGACCTTTTTACAGCTTGATAAATCAGAAAGCAATTTCCCAATATTATCGTGGCATATGAGACGTAAGATATGAATATAGCCCGTTCACAATACGTTCAATTTGTTTTCATTTATCTGAAAAGGCACTAATACCAGGATTATGATCAACTTAACATTCATGTAACATAAGGGAACAGTATATGGTCAAATTTAACATAATGTAATTTATCACTAGAACAACCCACTTTGGGGGCTGCATGGCCTAAGGTGCCACTCTAGCAGTATACCTGAATGCCGATGATGGGGAGATAGATGTTCACAATCCCTAAAATCACTAGCATTATTAGTACATTCTGTACTTAAGGAAAAAAAAAGTGATGGCTTCAATTCAAAAACACAAGTAGAATCTTTTATGTTATTCTAGGTTACGTTAACATTAGGTTGATCCCAGCATGTATAAATTCAAATCATTCCCTAGCTCAGATAATGTGATAACCAACATTTTTATTATTGACAAGGGAGCATCATCTTTGATGTTTTCTGTGGAAATTAAGATGTTTAAAGATTCATTATTGTTAGCAATTGACTTTAAAGTTGTATCCCAAAAGGTTCAACCAAATGCGAATAGCTGCATTTGTTTCCACTTTATTTCCATTTTATTTTTGATAGGAGCTTTCTAACGCAACAACGTTGGCAATGCCTCCTGGAGCCCCACTATGCCCTTAACATCTCCCACATTACAATATATTTATTACCAAGAGGTTCGCGAATAAAGAGAACCACTAAAACCATTTAAAAATAATATTATTTGGGATAGTGCTCAAAGACTGTAAATAAAACCCACAAATTTCTTTATTGTTATTTCTTTATTGCCCCAGAGTCTAGAAATTGAAATGGGGAGAAAGAGTTCTGTGGAAAATATATTGATGGTAAGTTCAACTCAGGTATCTCCAATACACTCCTAACACTTCAAACTTTGAAAGATGTTGATGAATTAAAAGAAGAATAAAAGAAAGAGCCTATTAGTATAAAAGTCTTGTCTTTATTTATGGGTAGATATATAATAAATAGAATAGCTCAAAGAAAAAGGGAGTTACAATCAATAGATGTATTCAATTTGATAATGTCTCATTTCTTTGAGATTCATTTCTTTTAAGACTTACCCACAAACCAAAGACAAGGGTGTGTGTGTGTGTGTGTTTAGTGTGTTGTATATATATGTTTATGTATTTATATATTATATATATATATATAAATAAAAATTCACTATAAACTCATATATATTTTAGTTTATAGTGACTTTTTATTTTATTTTAAAACTACAAAGTTGCAAGTATAAATGGAAACTTTAGGCTCCTAATACATGATAAAAATATGTTAAAGAAACCTATCAAAGCGAAATAAGATCAAAATTTGTAATGAACAATAATCAACAAGGCACCAGAATATGGTTAGTTTTCAGTAACTTTACAAAAAAATTAAAAAATTAAATTCTCAATAAACAAATTTAATCAAGAGACACATAGATAATTTTTAAAATTGGTAAAAATATTATTATTATATTTCACAGTGATGGAAAAAGGTTTTGTATGGACAGTGGATTTTCCAAAATGGTTTTCCACTCGCTTTCCACGCAAAGCTGGTACACTATTACCTATGTACAACCTTCCTCATCAATGACTCATTAGACAAATTAGTTTAACTGGAACATATAGTAAGAATTGGTGCCAAAAAAGCTCCTTACAATTGTTTTTTTCAAACTTACCGTTACTAGAAAATATGTAACAAATTTTAAATACAAAAAAATATTTGAAGAAAGTAAGGTGATAATGGTTACCTTGACTAATTAAAATAGGCCCAATTTATAAGCTACACCCTAGCGGAGACGAGCAATGTAACCATACTCTCAAGGTAAACACAGGTTACTGGATCCAGATATTTATATATGCAAAAAACAAGAGATGTCAGCATTCCCAAAATTATTTTTAAATCATTTAACCCAATTTCAAAATGTTGAGTTTTGTTCATATATAAGAGCAAAATAAAGATCTTCCAAGCAGTTGAATGCCCTATGTTCATTATTATGGCAACCATTACTTGAATTTACCATTATTGAAATTTTCCCACAAAATCTATAAAATAGCAGTCTGTAATAGGCTACCAAGCCAAATTAAACTAATGAAAGGGATAACAATATGTGTAATGGTTTTTTTTAGTAAATTCCTTGATTTCAAAGTATTCAAAACATTTAGATTTAATTCTACGTTCTAAGACATTTTATTATGGTTTGGGAAATATTAAGTTTTTCTTTTAGTTCATAATATGTCTGAATTTATAGTTATATATTTTGCGAAACTCAATTTCTTCCCAGGTGACATCATAAATTATAATATTATTTATTTACTTTGGGTCATTAATTTAGTGCAGTGGATATTAAGACTTGAATAAAAAATATTCTAAAGAATTTGATAGCAAAACTAATATAAAATGTTGTAATAGACAAGTCAACGTTTTTAAATTAGTATCAAGCATTGAATTGAACATAATGGTTATTAACAGCCCAGAGAAGGCCGGGAGTTTACTGCCTACCTAGGAGTACTGTCACTGATCCACTTGACAGTTGGCATTTTTAATTCTTATATGACATATTTCAAACTAAACTATTTTTAATGTAAGCGTACATATTTTTAGATTTTACTTTTATTAAATAAAAGCTTTCTAGAGATTAAAAAGTGAATAAACCAGTATGGATTTAGGAACTATTTAGTAAAAAGAAAACTATATTTAAATATATAGAATCCATGGGCTGTATTATGTCTTCAAGGGTTGTATCTTCAAACTACCAATACCTTAAAGAGCTGAAATTTGGCATAGAAGATATGGAAAATGTCGTCATAATTTAAAATATACTGCTAGGTTTCTAGGTAAGGGGGATGGGGATTTATTTAAAAAGGTCAGGTATAATAAATGTTAATGTATCTCATATATTGAAATAATAACACAAAATTTAGTTAAATAAGATCTTAATTGGTTTAACAAACTTAATAAGACTTAAATACTTTTCGAACAAACATATAATTCCAGAGTTAATATATTAAAATCCATGGTGGAGCCATATGATATCTACTAACAGCAATATGAAGTTTATTTGATAACCTAAATACACACTTTACACAAAATGTAAATGTAAATTAATTTACATTAACAATTATTTATACATTTTAAATATTAAAACCATTAAAAATATGGTAAATGTAATTGTTCAAGTAAGACACAGAAAAGTTTCCAAATAATATGTATTAACCTTATTCACTATCACTTTACCTGTTGAAGTCTAAATATAATTGTTGGTATTCTCTCGCTGTAATCCCTGATAAGATGTTCAGCTAAGTATTTCGTATGCTTGTATGAATTCAGAAGACTGCCCAATATAGCTAGTTATTAGAAACCTTAATTTAAATTTAGAATCAAACTGTAATGGAGGTTAATCGTATGTTGTAAGCTCGCATTACAGCATGAAATGTGACAGGGTTGTCTAGGTTTGACTCCTAGTTGGGTGCATTGATTTTTTTTTTTATTCTATCCATGGAAATACTTTCTTGTATTAAACATACTATCAATATAAGACTAGAATAGGATCAGATTATCATCTTTTATGCAAAAGATCAAATTAATATATTTGAAACTTTTATTTTTGTTTCTATAAAAGGGCTAAGTTTGAAAGATTTAGTTTTATTATTAGAAAATATTATTAAATTATATATAAAATAATTGATTCATTATGTATGTAAAAGAGGCTTTAAAAAATCTCAATCTAAAGATCAAACCTAAAAAATGTTAATACAGATGTTGGAATGGAATTTATTAGTGTGTGCGTGTGTGTGTGTGTGTGTATATATATATATATATAAAAAAAATCTGTATTGATTGTTTAAATATTTTGAAGTTAGAAAAAATAAACATTAAATAGGTCAAAAACACACGTGGAGTAGATGTAAATAGAATCTAGAAGTTTCTAAACATGTCACTAGTTGTGTCATCACAATATAATTTGACATCAGTTTAGGTAGAAGACGCTATGGGACAGAATCGTTGGTGCATTGCTACCAACCAAAATCAAATGGCACTTCAATTTAATGAAAACATTTTTGTTCAACTTGAACCAAGAAATTTAAAGCTACGCTATCAGCAAGGAAGGTTATGCTTATAGTGTTTTTAGAAATGTTGTGGAGTATCGTTGGCCCAGTTCAAAATAAGATGTGAAAATGTATAATCTTCTATACATTAAGTTTTGTTAAAAGTTATGGATAGCAAATTGCAAAAAAGTCCGTAAATAGTGATAAGAAACTATTCAATTATGACCTCAAATGACTATAAATGGACTAACCAAGGGTATTTAAGAACTTGGTGGCAGTGCCTTCAAAGCCCGAGTGAATCCCTTTTACATTTCATCTTGTTAAAAATAAGGTTTGAATATGTCTGAGACAACAGGCAACTTCTATTGTGTGGGTTTCGAGGCCAATCTAACAAATTTAAGGTGGCACTAATTTACAATATGATGTTGCATGGCAGCCACATTGTAGGGAATTTGTAGTTAGGCCTAAATACTATGAATCTAATTGGCTGTGCAAAATAACTAAGATCTTGTTTTAGAGATAATCACCCTTTAAAATCGTATTTTTGAGTGGATGGCTTCACTAATAAAACCGATTTTAGGCTGCGCCATTTGAAATACTGAAGTCAAGGCATAACCTTAGTGCGTGGAATATCTAGGCGGGCAATTTAATATTACCTTACTTTGGCGTGTATTCTAACCTAAATCTTATTTTCAAGATAAATTTCATCGAATATCACATTTTTGAATTGATGATGCTTGAAATGACTAAATTTAAAAGGTCCAGTTTAATATTCTCGATTTTTTTTATTAAAGCGTTTAACACCTGTTCAGGATATACACATCTATGATGATTACTTAATGGGATAGGGATGAGGGAGGAAGCAATGAAGAAGTTATCTACTCTCAATTTCTTGTAAGGAGACTGGAAAACCATTTAGAGAAAAACACCCTCAGTAGATCTGACAGGGATTTGAACCTCAATCTTCTCGTCTTCAGCATGTCAGTCCAGCACGAGAGTGACAACGTAGACATTCTGGCCACTGAAGCAGTTAATTATGAAGTTGTGGCACAAAAAAACTGTGCAGCATTGGAAGTTGGAAACATCTATTATGAGCAAAGATGGTTGTATGACAGATTAATCTTGTTTTAGAGATAAAAGGCATTGGTAGTTTGAAACATCTGTTATGACCTTACCTGGTTTTGTGACATAGATTAGATCTTGTTTTAGAGATAATAATAATAATAATATTTAGCACCGCGTCTTACTACCCGTTCGGGTTATACGCACTTACGCTAATGTGTAATGGTAGGGTGATTGTGAGATGAAATGGAGGACCTACAGTTTAACGTGGAATCCGAACCACGGTGGAGGCCTGGCATTCCTCACATTCACAAGTTTTTAAGAGATAAAGATCTAAAAAAAACATATTTAAGAATGAATAACCCTTCATTTGATCAAATTTAAGGTGACCCCATTTAAAAGCACAAATTAGTTGACAAAACCACACTATGAGGGAATTATATTCAGTCATCTTCACTATGTCACTACTTTGGTATACAAACTAGCTAAGATAGCCTATGGTTTTCAAGTTAAGAGCCCTTAAATAACACATTTTCAAATAATTTTCCGGCTAAAAAAGTTCCATTTGAGAACCTGAAGTTGCTGTAGGACCAAATTGTTGAGAATTGGTAGTTGGGAACCATTTATATAACCCTATCCGGGTGTGTAACGTAGCTTAGATCTGGTTTTTGAGATAGACACATTTAAATAATGCATGTTTGAACGTTAGATGTGTCACTCCACAACATTTTTTCTTTAGGTAGTAAAAAATTTGTTTAAATGTTTCTAGATCCATGATCCCCATACACCATAATACAATAAACATATTTTTAAATAACAAATTTGAATAATACCAGCAGACCCATTTTGAAAAATTGAATTTCATATAGTATACATGCATATTTTATCTACCTAATTGTGAATAATTAATTCAGTAATTAAATGACTGACTCACAAAAAAAAAACACTTAAATAGCCATATCCTTTTCAAAGCAGATATGTATTCAGATACCCCCCTTCCACTCCAAAAAAAAAGAGAGACAAGTAACGTCAACATTACTCGCTTCGGTAGATGAATGGTCTCTCTCAATAGACTAGACTGCCAAGACTAGGTTTAAATCTCGGTCGCGTGTACTGAGAGCTGTTTTTCCAAAGTGGTTTTCCACTCTATACCCACACTAATGTAAGGTACACTTCCTAAAAGTAGGAGCACCCTTATTGATACACCATTAGTATAATTTGTAAATAAGTGTAAAACTCGAACTATCAGGAAGACATTATGATATTAAAAAATATCAAGAAAAAGAAAACTATTCATCTTTCAACATAAATAAAACATTAAATTTAAAATCAGGAATAGTGTTTAATTTGTTAATATATAGTTGCTGTTTTCTTACTACCTTTATAAAAATATGGAGATGGTATTGTAAAAGCTGCTTATTCTTTCAAATTATTAAAGAAGAATTTTTTAGAAAATTGAAATTTTAAATGTTCAGTATTTAAATAGTGACCAAAGAAAAACTAATAAGTTAAACAATATATAAATGATTTATTGAAATTTATTTACTGCTCTCGTTGGTCACTATGAGATGAATAAATTAGTATTCAAGTTTTAAAATATCACCTAACATGTGTTGGAAAATAATTATGTATATATGTATTATATATATGTAAAAAATTATTTTCCAATATATGAGTGTGCGCA